>RJWJ010012015.1:0-42970 GCA_004363605.1 Indri indri
GGGAGATAGGAGATACTCAGGAGAGAGAACAACCAGCCCCTGCCCTAATACTCCTCAATCTCTGGAACAGAGCAGGAATTCCCTACAGTGGCTGCAGAGAGCAGGGCCATACAGCATTAGAGAAAAATAAGGCCAAGAATTGATAATAAACTTAAACTTATATAATTTAATAGATTGTGTTTTTTCTTCCTTAAAAGTATGTCTGTCTTACTTTTTTGTTGTTAAAATGTACTCTCTACATTTAAGAGGTATAACAAACAACCAAATGTAATGTATTGTTCTTGCTGGAATCCTGATTAGAGGAAAAAAAACCCCACCACAATTTAAAAAGTCATTATAGATGAATATTAGATGATAAGAATTTTTTTTTTTTCCTTGAGACAGAGTCTTGCTTTGTTGCCCAGGCTAGAGTGCCATGGTGTCAGCCTAGCTCACAGCAATCTCCAACTCCTGGGCTCAAGTGACCCTCCTGCCTCAGCCTCCCGAGTAGCTGAGACTACAGGCATGTGCCACCATACCCGGCTAACTTTTTCTATTTTTAGTAGAGATGGGGTCTCCCTCTTGCTCAGGCTGGTCTTGACCTCCTGAGCTCAAACAATCCTCCTGCCTCGACCTCCCAGAGTGCTAGGATTATAGGTGTGAGCCAGCACTTCCCAGACGATGATAAGAATTTTTTAAATTCTGTTGGGTGTGATAATAGTATTGTGATAATATAATAAGATGTTCACTTTCTTTTCTTTATACTTTCTGAATATTGTAGGAGTGAAAAGAGATAATGTTTGGATTTGTTTTAAAATGCATCAACAAAGGAAATATTTTAAATGATACATGAAATAAATTGGCAAACTTCACTATTACTGAATCTGGGTAATAAGTTCATAAACATTCTTTGTACAAGTCTCTCTTCCTTTGTATATGCTTGAAAATGTTCATAAGAGAGAAATTTTAATTTGCTTTTTAAAAAGATTAAATATCCCAATTTGATAAAATTAAAAAACTGATGACAACTATATCGCCCACTTCATTAGTATAGTGGACTGGGAGTAAGAGGTCCTGGCTCCTCCTGGCTCTTTCTGCCAGGTGCCCTCAACTGTGTCACTCTGAGCCCTGGTCTCCTCATAGTAAAATCAGTAGAGTAACACCTAGATCTAGTATCGTTTTCAGAGTCTATTACAGAAATAGCCATGAAAGTGCTTTCCGGCAAAAATGCTTCCATTCAATCAGCAAATATTTTTTGACTATCGACCATGGCAAGGCCCTGTGCCAGACCAAAGGATATAATGATCAAAATGTAGTCCCTGAACTCAAGGACTTTCCATTTCTACTATCTAATGTGTACATTGATTGCCACAGTGATGGCCATTGCAGAACTAACTATAGCACATAGTTTAAATACCATCTGCAATTTTTAACAAAGGCCAGAAGACCCTGCTTAACTCCCCAGCCGCATCTCTTTCTTAGTCTCCCCTCCATTTTGGCTCCCTCAGAATCTAGTTTTCAGATTTTTTCAGTTCCACTGTCTCTCAGCTCCAAAACATTACCCATGCTGTCCCCCTCTGCCTGGAACACCTTTCTTATCAGTCTTCACCTAGCTTCTCGTTCTTCCCATCTTGTCTTAAACATCACTTCCTCAGATACCTCACTGAGCTATGGCAAGTCTTTCCTTCAAACACAACAGATACTGATACTTTTCTTTTGTAGCACTCAGCATACATACAACTGTTTAATTACCTATAACCACTTGCTTAATATTTGTAAGGCACATAGTTCGTACTGGACAAATGTTTGTTAACTGATGAAGTGAGGCTGCTAATGTGGCCATCACTCCCTCACCTTCATAAAAAAGCGATCTAACCATTTTGAAAAGTGATGAATTTGCTAAACATGTTCTATTCCTGTATAGCTCTCCCACTAAAATAATTTTCAATTTTCAAAGTGAAAGGAAGAATCACCAGAGATATGGAATGAGAGAATTAATTACCCTTAACTTCCTTCTCAACGCAATTATCAATTTCTGAATCTTAAAATCACCTAGCTAGATTCTTCTTCAAGCCTAAGAGTACCTTTTACTCCTTGAGATACTGAATGTGTTCCTATTTATCATCTTAATATTACAAGTATTTTATGGTATGCAACCAGAGAAATCACATAATGGGAACTTACCCCATCCCCCAAACTCACGAACAGGAGCTGAATAGAAATTCTTCAGCACAATTTATGGTGCCAATTTCAGGCTGAGTTTAGCTATTTCCATGACTCAGAAAAAAAAAATTCTTTTGCTTATTTCAGTAATTTTTTTCTATAAAATTGTTCCCCTGATCTTTGGCAACAGATCTACGAGAAAGTGAAGAATTCCCTGGGTGTACATGAAATTGGAATTGTCATTTACGTAAGGACAAAACATAACCCTATTCTGTCTTCTGCACAGTAACCATTTGCTAAGAAAGCTGAACTCTAAAACAGAAAGATATTACAGAACCATTGAGTGTCTTTTAAGGGATACGTGATATTTGCCATTTAGCTACCAGTGTTGTGATGGAAAGACTGGACAGTGGATAGAAAACCTGAAGACAATTTAGGTGTCACTTTCAATGGCTGGGTGAGAAATGACAAGGATGATGCCAATGAAGAAAAGAGGACAGACATTGGTAGGTGTAAATAAGAGGCTTTATTGATTAATTCAATGTGGCAGAAGTGTCCAAGTTTCCTTCAGGTTTCTGGCTTGGGCAACTGTCTGAGAATAGAAAAAAGTTGCCATTGAGGGGAACAAATTGAGTTTAATAGAACACATTGAGTTTAAGGGGGCATCATTATGGCTCAGGGTTCTTGTGCCAGGTTTTCTGAATACCAGCGACAGGGAGAATGGGAAGATAGATCTTTAACAACCAAACCAATTTATAAACCAGACTTTCCTGGGCCTAAGGAATAGTTATAGATGAGGGTTGTGCTGCTAACAACAGTTAGACAGGGTTGTGTGAAACACATACTGATCTGATCATTCTATGCTCCAGACTCATGGAAAAATCAGGAAATAATAAAATAAATAATTATTAAAAATTGAATTTTATTTATAGATTTTATTTATAAATGAAATTTATAAATTGAATTTATTTATAAATGAAAATATTCTAGGAGAAAATTGATCCCTGTAGAACTGAAACAGGAAAATTTATCTTTCCTCTTGATTAATAATTTAAGTAGAAATCCCAAGCACACTGCCTCTGGAGGTGTAGGAGTAGCTCCTATAATTAGACTCCAATCTGAACCATGAGGGTGAGGATCACAAAGCTGACTCAGAGCCTGGTGTCAATTATTTCAATTATTTCCCTTTTGTACAATGAAAGCCTAAAAATTTGGAAGATGCAGGATGACTGAATCTCAATTCTGGGATTGTTTTAGCACAGTCGTACAGTAAGTTTTTTCAATTGTTATTTGCCGGCAAATTTATTCTCTGTCTCCTTTAGTCTGAGCCCGGAAATATTTGTGGGACTTTCTTGGAAATGGTATTTGTGTTTACAACCCAAGAGCCAGGAATCAACAATGCACCTCAACAATTTTCCTATTTATTTTAACCAAAACAGAGCTGGTTTCTATAAATCAATCCAAGAAACTACCCTCTTTAATACAATCTAGTTATGTTTGCCCTATTTCAGAATAAATTAACGGATTTACAAAAATGCACCAAGCCTGCTCTGTTTAATGGAGAACCATAGCAGAAACAGCAGGTCTGTGTTTGGCCCAGTTCGGATTCATCAGGACACGTGAGGGTATGAAAAGAACACCTTTCAGATAAAACTCAGTTTTGAATAGGAATTTAATATTCCTTGCCTAAACTGCTTAGTTTATTTCCCATTTGGAGTCATTATCTGAATCTTTTTTATTTCTTTTTTTGTTTGTGTGTTTTATCTATGTGGAATAAATTCTCTCCCCCTATTTAATAGCCCTGCAGATATCTGGAAGGAAAGAAGCAAGAAAGGGAAGAAGGGAAGGAGAGAGGGAAGGAGGGAGGAAGGAAGAAAAGTTCACATTTTCCCTGGTCTTCTTGCTTATCAATAAAACACCTCCTCCCTTCATATTCTTCCCCTGCTCCCCCTAGGACCCTGTGTAGACACTTTTGCTAGTCTCTCCTCTCCTCTCCCACCACTCACCACTGCCCTTTATTTTGCACTATCTGTCTCCATCTAACCCCAGCTCCTGATGGCTCGGCCTCATCTTACTCATTTCTGGCTCCTTCATTCCCAGAACTATGTCTGGTTGGCTCATGGAGGCACATGATGAACATCTGCCATGTGCACATGTGTGTGCATGCATGAATAAATCCAGGTTCTGACTTCCTCGGGGCATCTTCTACTTTCTCAATGCCCCTGTTATGATGAAGGTCTTCGTAGAACTGAACAGGATGCAACAAGTATGATTTAATACATGTAAATGTCCAAAAGCTCTTTCTTCTCCAAAAATTTCTTTTTAACATCTCATGTTCTCAATTCATGGATGTTTCATCCCTTTAAGTATATTAATTAGAGGTATTTTGAAGTTTCCCTCCATTCCCTGCATTATCTCTGGATTCTCTGGATTCTTTAGGATTCTGTTTTTTGCTTTAAGGATGTCCTCAGGAATCTGGTGATCCTTGCTTGTAAGTCCAAACTAAGAAGGGGGCACTAAAATGCTGATTTGAAGGTTTATGTGCCTAGGCAGGGATTGTGGACTAGTGGTAAGCTGGGCACATGTTCATTTTGGAGATACCCAATATCAGGACCTGTAAGATTCTATGCTTAGGCCAGGTCGGTTTCCCCAAAATTTTTTACTATCATTTCTTTCAGGTTAAAACCCTAGTTTCTGAGTTCTGGGAGTGAAGGAATGGAAGGGAAGTGGCTTAGATGAGGCGGGGGTTGGGTGGGGGGATGTCTCATAATTCACTAAATACCTTCCTTAATATCTCTGTTTTTTGTGCAGTGTTTTACCTCCACCATGATCCATGTCTGATGCCCAAGTTCAGAGACTCTCTGGTCCAACCTTTCCAAAGAGGAAACATCCATTTTCTGGGCTGGGAATGGTTGGGGGGTCGAAGAGGGAATCTGGGATGCCAGTTGTTCCTTATAAGACTTCTTGCCAACCTTCCGCACATCCATGCTTTTAGATACCTGAGGCCTTTAATACCAGAGACCTTCCGGGATTTTGTACTTCTCATTAGCTTCATATCCCTGCAGGCACTTGGGTTTCTGCTTTCTCAGCTCTGCTATGTGACTTTGCACTCATCCGACAGCATTCCATCTTCCAAATTCTTGTTCCTGTCTCTTACATGTGTTGTCTTGACCCACTTAATTTTTGACCTTAGATTTTTCACCTGTTTGAATTCTTGAATGGTTACTTTGGTGGCTTTTTGGAAGGGACCAGAAATAAATGCAGGTATTCAAACTGCCACACCTAACAAGTTCAAAATTTATATTTATTAAATTTAATCTTGGTGCTTTCTTGTCATTAGTCTATCTTCTTAAGATCATATGGACCCCAGCTGTTATCATCACACGTTCAGTATCCCCAAACCTTGCAACATCTGTAAAAAGTACAGAAGACCTCAAAAGAAGACAAGCTAGGATTCATTTATTTTCATACCTTTCATTCAGTTTTTATTAAAGGTTTCTTACCTTTCCAGATTGACATAGAATTATCCATGAATCCATCTATTCATCTATTTTAAAAATGTACTGGGGATAGAAATTAAGGTTTAAATAATCTAATCCCTGCCTTCAAAGAACACCCTGTTATTAGGAGACACAGGAAAGAAAATAGAAAATAAAAATGTTTATTGAGGCGTAAACAAGGAGCTGTGTGAATACAGACAGTGCAGAGGAGAGGCACCAGCCCAGTTTGAGAGGAAGTACAAAGAGGATGGTGCTCAAGAGGAGGTGACACCTAGACACAGCCTGACAGGATGGGGAAGCACTGAGTGGGCACAGACGACGACTAGGTGTAGGGGTGACAGAAGGCATATGAAAGCCAAGGGAGCAGCTATACAGGAGCAAAGCCTTATACTTCTTCTGCCTTTGAGGAGGAAAAATTTCTCTCAATCAGTAGAAAATGCAGGACAAAGGGGACTAAATCACCTTTTGATAGGATAACTTGATGTCAGTGTCCTTCCATGAGAAAACGGAAAGCATCCCCCTATGATAAACTCTTTGGCTTTTGAATTACCAAGTAAAACTGAGGTGTCAGCAACCTTTGGCTGAATGTGAAACTTGCTAATAGAACCTGTGCACTACTAGGAAGGGATAAAAGAGCTTTAAAAAGTACAAAAGCACTCTGTGAATATATGGGATTATTATTATTATTACTACTACTGCCAATCACCACCAGCCCCAGCCCTGAGGAGTTCTCTTAAACTTAAGAAATGAAGCTACTTTTCCGTGGATGCGGCAATTTTCTGGTTTCGATATTGTACCATAGTTATGCACAATGTCAACACTGGGGGACGGCAGGGTGGAAGATACACAGGAGCTCTCTGTACATTTCTCTGAAACTTCCTTTATGACTTTCAAAAGTTAAAAAAAAAGAAAGAAAGAAAAAGAAGGCCAGGCGCGGTGGCTCATGCCTGTAATCCTAGCACTCTGGGAAGCTGAGGTGAGAGGATTGCTTGAGGTCAGGAGTTCAACACCAGCCTGAGCAAAAGTAAGATCATGTCTCTACCAAAAATAGAAAAAATTACCCAGGTATGGTGGCATGTGCCTGTAGTCCCAGCTACTCGGGAGGCTGAGGGAGGAGCTTCACTTGAGCCCAGGAGTTTGAGGTTGCAGTGAACTGTGATGAGGCCACTGCACTCTAGCCCAGGTGACAGTGAGACCCTGTCTCAAAAAAAAAAAAAAAAAAAAAAGAGGAGCAGCTAGCAGCTTCTCAAGGCCAGAGATGGGGAGCTCTATTTCATTTGCATCTCCATTCAGGGCTATAATGAATTGAACTCAGCATGCTGCTGAAGATTACTGGGAAATTACAATCCAATTAGGAGGTCTCATGGGCCTGGTAAGACCTTGGATTAAAGGCCAGGCTCAATACTGAGGGGCTCAACAGAAGTAGGACTGAGTGGGGAGTTTAAAGCATTAGCCTCTAAGCACAAAATCTGCGGTAAAACATTTTAAAATACTCAGGATATCTAGCATTTGACCAAAATCCACTGTGAAGCAAGGGATTTTTCCTGCTGGGCTTTCTATTTTCTAGTTCTGCTATCAGGCACAATCACTGGTGGATGTAATATGTCTCACCAGCTCCCAGCTTCTCTCAGCTCTTATTCCCTCCTGGTGCTGGAAGGGAGATGGCAAACAAATTCCAAGGCATGATCAGGAACTTGATCTTGAAATCATACACTGCAGATAATGCCATCATTAATGACTCAGGGTGTAAGGAACCTGTGGAGTGAGGAAATTCTTTTTATGCAAAAGAATATCTGGATATTTGGGCAAAATTGAAGGGATGAGGCAGGAATAATGAGGACAAACTTAGCAAAAACTTGAGCCCTGGTTTTTCTAAGACTCAGTTTGTATGCTTATCATTTTCTCTCATCCAATTCCCACACTTCTGTTTCGTATCACAAGAGCTGACTTCATGCAAATCACATTTCCTAGTCTCCCTAGAAAAACAACTTCTGGCTCGATTCAGCCAACGGGAGGCACTGACAGGAGCTTGGAGGGCAGGAAGAAGGGAGGAGCAAGGGTATTTCTTTCCCCTCTCTGTTTCGGGTGGCATTTCAAGAATGTATGTTTTTTCTTCATGATTTCTACAGATTTTTTTCTTAATTTTCAAGTCTTCATCAGCATAGGTTTCTCAACTTGCTATTGCTATGGCTTCCTTTTAACAAAACAGAAAGGGAAAGTTTTCTGACTTTACTCGTACAAGTTAGGGGTTTGCTAGAGAATAAATTATTTGCTCCCAGTGATCTTGATGTAGTTTGGGAGACAGACCTGGACCAGAATAAATCAGCACTGGATTCTAACAACCACCAGATAAATGTACCCAATAGATAGAGCCAGTGCAAGAAGTTTTGACTATTATGCCTCACATACACTAAATAAGGGCCCTCAAGGATATCTGTATCTTAACCCCCAGAACTTGTGAATGTTATTTTATATGACAAAGGGGACTTTGAAGATGTGATTAAGTTACAGATTTCAAGACAGGGAGATTATCCTGGATTAGATGAGTGGGTCCTAAATATAATCACACGGGTCTATATAAGAGGTAGAAGAAGGCTGGAGGAAGTAGGTGAGACAATGAAAGCGAGAGATTGGAGTGATGTGAGGAAGGGTCGCAAGCCAAGGAGAGTAGGTGGCCTCCAGAAGCTAGAAAAGGCAAGGGAATGGCTTTCCTGTGGAGTCTCCAGGGGGAAGTAGCCTTGCTGACACCTTGACTTTAGCCCAGTGAAACAAATTTCAGACTTCTGGCCTCCAGAAGTGTAAGGGAATAAATTTGTGTTGTTTTAAGCCACTACATATGTGGTAATTTGTTACAGTAGCAATAGAAAACTAATACAATGCCCCTGAATATGAACAGATCCCTCTTGCTTAAAAATTCCACATCTAGGCTATTAGCGAAATCCATACATAATTTCTAGCTTGCCATAAAATTATCCTTTAGGGAAATCTGTAAAATTTCTTTGCCTCAGATATCGCAGTGTGTCAGATGCCCCTTCAAGACTGAAGGCCTTATTACCCATCTGCTCTTTTGGATGAAGACAGCTGCATCACCTCAAATCACTACTCCTTCCTGGGTCACTCTGCATGTAATGACTGGTTAATAAAAGGGTATAAAGGCCCAGCCTCTTCATACCACTCAGGACAACCCTAAAGGACCAGTCATTTAGAAGTCTTTGTTGGGATTGCAGTCAGCACCCAAATTTTCCTTCTGCATAATCCTACTCCCTTTCTTTGGGTTTTGATTCCAAATTACCCCCCAATAAATTTCCCATCTGCCAATCTCCTTCTGAGTCTGCTTTCCTAGGAACCCAACCAGCAAAACTGATTTATCTATTTTTAGGCAAAAACACTACTTGGTAAATTTCTTTATATAACTACCGATAATTATCAACCCACTCTCCTGCAATAATACATCAAACTAAAAACTAACTTAGAAGAAATGCAAGATCCTCTCAAAAGGTAATGTGACCATTCACAAACTCCCTCAGCTGTGATCTCAGGTTCAGGTGAGTTAGGGAGTGAAGAGGAAGCTAGCATCAGAAAAGGGGTGAAGATTGGAATGGCAAGCACTGACATGCATCGAGGAGTTGTAAAAGGTCAGGAGATGTGCCATCGGTCACTATGCATTTAATTCTTATTATTGCCCCCTGAGATAGATGTCATTATTCCAATTTTACAGCTGAAGAATCTGACGCCTAACGAGAATAGCTGATATAGTTAGAGAACAGTTAAAAATTGAATCTAGGGTTGTTGGAATATAGACACCATGTCCCTGGAATGCCTTTCTTCCAATTCCACTTTTCCTTCCAGGTTCAGCTTAGATGCTACCTCTTCTTTCACGCCTTCTTTAGTCACCACAAACAGAAGCCATCTCTCCTACCTCCAAATGTCTATAGCTGCGGTCCCCAAACCCCAGGCTGCACACCCGCACCAGCATGGGTCAGGCACCAGCACTGTTCAGCCACTGGTCGCATAGCAGGAGGCAAACAGGGCCAGCGAGCAAAGCCCCACCTGCACCCACAGCTGCTCCCCATCACTCGGATCACCACGGTGCTCCGCTCCCCAGATGTGTGGCAGCATCAGACCATCATAGGAGTGTGAACCCCACTGCAAACTGTGCATACGAGGGATCCAGGCTGCATGCTCCCCATGAGAATGCAACGCCTGATGATCTGAATGATCTGAGTTGGAGCCGAGGTGGTGACCACCACCCCCTCCCCCTCGCATCCCCCCACAGCCCATCTATGGAACAATTGTCTTCATGAACCCAGTCCCTGGTGTCAGAAAGGCTGGGGACTGTTGATCTATAGCACTTAGTGTATATATTACTTCTCGAAGAGTTATCACATCAGACCCTGTGTTATGGTTACTTATGTATGACTCATGTTTTCCACACTAAACTGAAACCTGTAGAGCTGGCTTAGGCATATTTGAACCCCCAAGAGTTTTGCTGCGATTTGTATTTATTGCTTAAAAGTACTTCAAACACACTCAATTCTTCACACTTCTGTTCCATCGAACAGGTAAATGGCCTGTCTGCAACATGCATCCTTTATCCATATCTGAATGGCATGCTCCTCTTTCTTTAAAATTCAAGTTCTACGTCTTTTCTGATCTTGTTCTCTTAAATAAAAGTAATAATCCCCTTCTTTATCTTACTGATACTTCACACATATATTCATTGTTGCATTTATAACAGTCAGTTTTTTGTGTTTCTTTTACCTGTTTCCCCTGCTAGCCTAAAATCCCATGGAGGAAAGCATTGTCTTTTCGACTGTGCATACTCAGCTCTTATTACAAGTACCTAGCACATGATAGGTGCTCAATAAATTTCAACTGAATTGAGTAAGTTTGAGGGTAAAAAAATCTCAGAAGGAATACTCCAAATACTTACTGTCAGGGTGACCAGGGGCAAATTATTTTATCTATCTGAGCTGGAAATATGCCAACTACGATTACTAATATGAAACTCTTGTGAGGATAAATAAGATGACAGATATAAAGGACCTACACAAAGTAGGGGCCCAGAAAATGCCCATTCTTTTCATACTAAATTGAAAATTAGTTTGCAACCAAATTGCCCATGCCTTTTTTGTACTCAGGGTTTGGCAGGGCCTTCTAAGCTAATTTAGGACAACTTAGTGTTTAGTGTAACCCTTTCACAGAGTTGCTATGTTATCAACATCTGATGATGTGACAACCATGAAGAAGAAGGAAGACGAGGAGGCGGAGGAGGAAGAGAAGAATAAAAAGAGGAGAAGGAAGAAGAAAACATCCAGTACAGTCAATTTATTCTAATTAAATTACTAACCAGAAAGAGAATACCCCAGAAAGTCTAATTTATAATGCTGTTTGGTTCTAAGTAAAGAGCATCTATCTAATAGAGAGATATGAAAATACTGTTTCCAAAACATACTTAAAGGATTAGATTATGTTAGGGATTTGCTACCCACCTGGCTCAGAGCTACCAAGGTAATATTGGCCAACTAAGGGCATGTCTTCTGCCTAGAGGAAGACCTGGTGAAATATTATGGGATATTAGTACCTTTGCAGAAAGCAAGAAACAAACCATCTGAAATCTACACATACAAACTCAGCCTATGTTAGCCCAATCACATTTGGCCCTGTTAGAAAATTGAATTCATGGCATAGAAGAGCAAAGAGAAGAAAATGATTTTTCTATCACAGGCCCAATTACCACAGTGATTTAATATCCACTGTGGGCTACATCACATCCAAATATAACAACTACAAACTGAAGAAACCTGACATGGGGCTGACAACAGCAGATTTGCAGTGAATCTCCCTTGCTCTTGTGGTCTCTAGAGATAGAAGACACAATTCAGAAATGGACCATATTTCAAATGTCAGCAACAACCCCTCCTTCCTGCTTCTCAAGTCCATACCTAATTCTCTTAATCAGCATGAACCTCTTTTCCATGTATGTTACTATTTTTATGCATTTTTCTTGGTCCTGAATTAAATTTAGTTTTTCCGTAAATCCATACGTGTTACATCTTGGGCCCCCGAGAATTCCTAGATTTATGACTATCACTATACATGTCACATGCATGCATAAAATCCAGTGAAATATTAGTCATCTCTCTTCATTTCCACCACAGGAAGAATTCCTCGGGGGTCATTTTCACAAATAAATATATTTTTATGTGTTGATGAAAGTGACCAGGCATATCCAAGAGGTACAAAAATAAACCACACTGAGAGATAGAGGTTGAGATATTTTTTAAATTGGTGAATATTAAATTTAAAAATGCTGAATTTATACTATTCTGTGGATAAGACTGGCTGCCCACCAGACCAGGAGTTCCTAAAGCAGTAATTATGTTTTTTTCCATCCTATTGCCACCTCTCACCCAACATGGTTCTTTGCCTCCATATGAGACAGAAATTTGTGCCTACCAGGTTAAATGGCCATATTGGACTCCGTCATGGAACTAGACTAGAATTACAATATCAGAGAATAGCCCGGCATTTGAGACTTTTATGATCTGCCCTCAGCCTCCCTTTCTTAACTCCTACTCACAATCTTTCCTTACAACATTTCAAGTGTACCAAGTGTTTTCAGAGCATCCTTTGTACTTTTTATATTTCTTTTAATTCTATTTTTTCTTCCCTTTAGAATGATGTTTCTTCTCTCTTGATATTCTAACCAATCTTCCTGACTCAGAACACTTAATACTTCCTCCTCTAAATATTTCCTGAGTCCTCTGATCCCAATGAAGCCACTTCATTTGCTGCACACTCACAAAGCACTCTGTTATGACACCCATGTCCTGTTTTGTATTTTGATGGTGATATGTATGTACTCTTTCCCCTGGAAAGACACATTCCAAAAGGATAGGAGACAACTCCTCTCTATTGCTCTAACATCTAATGCCCCAGCACAGAGTCTTGTATGGATAACTTAAAAATGTCTGCAGAAATTAAAATAAATAATTTTATTTAACTTATGGAAGCATTTTCTTAGGATATTGCTAATGAGTTTTATGTGTGCTAGTAGCTAATTAATACATTCATGGGAAGATAAGACCTTGGTCCCAGAATTTGGTTTGTGTGGTCTTCTTGTAAGCATCTGCAGATGTGGGCATGGGTGAGATGGCTTGGGGACCAGTCCAGGCCCAGAACAAGGGAACAACTACCACAAACAACTGTACAGACATTCTGTAGCAGGCTGTTGTAAGATTCCAGTCCATGTGAGGATGAATGGTTGTCTTTATACCTAATGGCCTGGCACGAAGTAGATACTTAATAAATGAGGTGTCCTTTGTGCTCTTACATATCCATGCAGTTCTCTCCATCTCAGCATTTATCCCCTAGCTGTATTGTAATGGCTGACTTCTTTGTCCCTTGCTACCAAAAACTATGACAATTTTAAAATATAACCTTAGTATCTAGTTCAGTGCTTAGCACATAAGCAGCCCTAGATAAACAGATGAATGTTTGTTGAACAAATGAAGGAAAGAATATAAGAAGAAAAAGATGGAAGACAATAAACATGAACATGGAAGTATCCTATTTAGCTTTTCAAAAAATATCCATTGGAATCACCATGGAGATCGTGACCATTATAGGATAGGCACTGTTATTGGTTTTTTACCGCAATATATGCAGCATTTTCTGTTGAGAAAAAGCTAAAGTTCAGGAATAGCCCGTGTCAGAATGCTTATGCTGGGTTAGCAGGGACATGCTTTGGGAGCAGATAGATGAATCCTATTCTCTGCTCAGACCTCAGCAGCAATTGCTCTGCAATCCTGGGAATTTATTTGTGTGTGTACATGCTTATGTGAATTTAGAAGAAGCAATAGTATAAATTCTCAGGAAAGTCTTAAGAGATTTGATTTTATCATTTACATTCAATTCCTTCAAAGAAATGGGAAAATTTAATTTAGAGTGTTTAGGTCATTTAAGAGCATGAAATAGCTTCCCACGCTCATATACTTGGGCCTACCACCTCTCTCCCATTCTATTGCCAGAACTTCATTCCCTAAATTCAAATCCAAAAGGATCTAGTCCATTGCCCCAATACATTTTTTTTCCTAAATTTCCTATCACGTACAGTTTTACTGTTCCAGCAGCGAGCTGCTGGCATCATAGTGTTCCGAAGAAGCTGTGCTAATTAAAGTCCTGGCATCTCCTCAAAAATGCCTAAACAGGGCTGTAGGAATTCCACAGATGCAACTTTGGCCTTCTAGGAGAGGCTATGCCACAAAGGTACCCTGGTCAGCACCTGGATCATCTGGCCATGATATGTCTGAGACTACACAGGTTAGGGAACATCTTGCAGCACTTGCTGGTTGTGCAGAGAACTCAGAAATGTTAACAGATGGCATGCAGAACACAACCCTGAACAGTCAGCAGGGCGACACTCATTAAGAGTCATCACTGAATCCATTTCCAGCAAAATCCCATTCCAATGAAATATTACTTCCCCAAAAATGTCAGTCTGCTTAAATGAAAGTGACTACAGGGTGCTATAATGCCAGGCCTCGCTGAAGCTCTGCAGGTAACAAGGGACCTCATCCATCCTCAGGGACTTTCCATCCATCATTTCCTCGGGGGGCGGGTCCTGATCAGATCGCCCCTCCAGCCTTATTAGCCTCTGTAGATGGGACAGGAAGCCAGGTAGCACTCAGAACTCCTCTCCCTGAGCCTGATGTTCACTCCTCTGCCTACTTTTCTTCCCCAGCAGAACACCTAAGGAAAGGGGAGGGAAGGAAGAATGAGTGAAGGAGGGACATAGGGCACTTGTTATATTATAGGTCAGAATTCCTTCCACAGTGGAAATTTATTCATCTTCACATTTCTTCAAGTATATTACTAATTTGTTTTTCAAGAAAAGCCATTCCCTCTCTCTTCCTCTACTTCCCAATGGAATCCAAGATCCCAATGCAGTCTGTTAAACTACGTTTTGTTGTACTTTAGACATCATCAGTGAATTAAAATGTTGATATGTGAAACTAATGCCACATGTACACAGCATCAACACTGGATAATGATGCTTAGGTTGTCAACCCCAAACTGCTTTGCACTCACTGACATAGAAGCCAACATCTTCCCTTCCACCTCTCGGCCCCCCACTCCCAGCCATCACCAAGAGGAAGAACCTCCAATAATTACAGATTTTCACACTTTAGGTCTTCTCTCTATGAGATTCTTGTTATCCCTGTTAGGGCCTCCTGAAAGCCTACTCATCCTCCCAGACCCAGTGCAAATGCCGTCTCTTCGAGTCAAAATTCCATGAATCCTCAGTCCATAAGAGTTGCTCTTTCACCAGTGTTCCCACACATAGACTGGGATTTATCTCATTCTGTCTGTGATTCCCTGCTGTTACAACTCCAGTGAAAATGTATTAAACATACTTAGTGCCTGGCATGGTGAGTCAATTGGATGGCTTAAATTGATTTCTCTAGCTCACTAACTCCATTACTAGGGGTAAAGTGAAAAATCACATGAGTGAGGAACTTAATGCTATTTAGATGAAAGGCTGATTGACATTCATTAGTTGATAGTTAACCTACGAGCAAAGAGACCTTGGTTCTAATCTCAGCTCTGTCACTAACATTTTCCCCAAACTCACACCATGGTAAACCAAAAGTCTACCTTTGATTTATCAGTCATTTACTTACTTGGTAAATCTGATCAGTAAACTTTGCCTTGGTTACACCATTGTTTATCAATATGCCATGTTTTTTTATATATAGTCTACTCTTACAATCTTCTGGCTACCAAAGACATTTGGACCAAGAGAACATCGATAGTAGCCTATGGAAAATAAACTCAGATTTATTTCATGGATACCCATACCAAAGAAAACATGGCTGCGGAGGAAGGAAGATATGGCTCTGCTGTGTGACACTGAGCAAGTTACTTAACCTCTGCGAAATAAGGACAGGAGCCATACCAGCCTAGACTGCATGGTTACAGACATACCAGTTCTGAGTTCTGGAAAACACTTAGCTGGGAGTGCTCCAAAATGTGAGCTATTTCTATAACAACTATACTATCTTTTAATTATATTCTAACCCCATAGTATTTCCTTATTATTGTTTGTTGATAGTGAATTCTCAACAGATTTTAAACTGGACATTTCCTACATCTATAGGGCTTTCAAAAAATTATATTTCTATAGTTCCTGTTTTCTTAAGAAGGATGGGAACAAACACACACAGACTTTATTATTTCTGAAAAATGTGGCTTTACTGTGATAATCTAAATTTCTTGCAGATACATGAGAAAGGAAAAAAAATTCTTGCCAAAAATGATCAGTCCAATCAACCATAATTATGTAATTATATCCAACTGTCAGCAAAGAGATCAAAGGTTAAGTCTGTTCTCAGCTTCACAGAATGATAATGATAATAAACATAGCTATTCTTAGTGGCCAAAGTATATTATGCAATTGTAACTGCCAGCATTTGACTTTCTTTTTTTTGGTAAGCTAAATGATTTGCAATGCATTTCTTGTTTGAAACAATAGATGCTTTTAGCTTACTAAAACTCACCTTTGCCCAGCATGACCCACCTTTCTACTCACAGTTTGCTCTACTTTTTGAGAGCATTGCTTAACAAATATAACAAAAGACCTGGAAAAATATCTTCTCCCTTGGGAAAGCCCTGGAATTGCATATATTCCTCAGCTTTCCACATTTTAAGCACCTTAAAGTTTTACCAACTCTCTAATATTTTCTTCTATCTTTCTAGTACCAAGCATTTACAATGTGCCAGGAGCTATACCGAATGCCATGTATAGCAATTTATCTCATTTATGTTGCCAACAAACCTAGGGTAGGTGTTAGCATCACCCAGTTTACAGAAGTAAACTCTAGGTTACATAGGCAGAAACTAAATGATGGATCCCAGATTTGAAACCAGGTCCTTCTGTGAGATTCTGCACTCTGACTTACTATCCTATAATGTCTTGGCTATCCATAATGTTCTACACTTCCCTATCTCTGTGCCTGTCACAGTTCATGATATACATGAGGAATACAATGATTGTTGGATAATAGCCATATAATAGCCAATATGCTTTAAGTACTTACTCATGTCACACAATGTTCTAAGAGCTTTATACGTTTTAACTCATTTAATTTTAACAAATCTATGAAGTAAGTAATATTATCCCATTTTATAGATGAAGAAACTGAGGCACATGGGGATTAATTAATGAGAGAGAGGGAAAGAGCATATCTGTAGCCCCTACTCCTTATCTATCCTTGTTCCACACCCAAACTAGAGGGTCTGTAGGAGTTTAAATAACCTCTCTGCCCAGACATAAAGTATACAATCATGTCCTTCTTCCTTTGGCTTATTCCTTTACCCTTCTTTACCTTACTCCTGAATCTTTTATCCAGGTGATTATTTCCCCAGGTGCTATAAGGCTGCTTGCCTGGCAGGCCAATGGGTTTGGATTCATCTCACAATCTTACTCATCTAGTTTGGCATGCCAATAGGACCTAACTCCCTCTCTCTCTGTACATAATAACCCTGTGGAGTAGGAATTACCCTCTTGTTACAAATGAGGAAACTGGGGAGCAGAAAGGCTAAGTTAGCAGCTGATCTGGGATTTGCTAGTAGACAATCTGGCTCCAGATCCTGGCCTTTAATCCACCACTCCCTTCCTGAATTCCCATAGCCTGCCGCCTGTTTATGTGATCCCATACTAAACTGTATTGGATTATATCGTATTGATCTTATACTAAGTTATATTGTTATGTAATTGCTTTCTAATATGCGGCTCATTTGATTATAAATTGTTTAAGGGATCATGTCATCCCTTTTTCTTTGTGGCCCTCAGAGTACCTATCTCAATGTCAGACTGTTTATTATTTCCTGAATCCTACACTGGAAAGTCTGTCCCAGATTGGAATGTCTGCTCAAGCAGAGCCAGAAAATTTCTATAATTCCAGGCCACCAGGAAGAGTTTTCCAAGTGCTAACTGGTCTTCTATTACTCTCTTCTCTCCTTACTCTATATACTCTTCCCTGGGCATGCCCTTCTTCTGTAATCAATTACCATCTTCACCTTGCATCTCTCTTCACATCTTTAATTTACCTAACTCTACTGTACTTCTCCTTCATGGGTGTCCTTCAGACATCTCAGCAGGTAAAGACAAAATACTTACCTCCAAAACCTATTCCTCATCTAGGAAGGCACTAGGAAACGCCCAGTTTTCCAATTCAAAAACATGAGCAGGAATTAGATCTTGAAATTTGCGTTAAAGGTCTAATATTAAAGATAATAAATACCAAGACCCTTAAGCTTACATATTTCATGTCATTTTTGTAATTTTGGTGTGTATAATTCTCAAAATATGGAAAGGCTTCCTGTTTCTCTGTATGTACTAAATAATTTTTATTTCTGCTTCTAAAAACCAAATATGTAGCCCTACTGTCTATGTGTATATAGGCTTTAATGAGTCAAAGAACTGAGAGAAATTGAGTTGCTTTTTTCACTATAAAATATTACCATTTATTTAATTTTTATTGTGTACAAGGTCACATGTATTAATACGTTGCTCAATGTAATCATTACAACTATCTTATGATGTAGGTATTATTATTCTCATTACACAGATGAATAAACTGGGGCCCCAAAAAGTGAAATCACTTGTCCAAGTCCCCATGGCTGACAAATGACAGTGGCAGAACTTAAATCCACATCTGTCTTTAAAGCCTGTAAATGTTATCCTTATCCTCTGCAGTTTCCAAATAAACCAAATCTGAAAACAGGACAAAGAAACACGATAGTAAGTTTTGCTTATTTTTCTTACCTCAGGGAGATCATAAGTCCTCAAAGTACTAGCTGTCAAGTTTCCAAATTAAAATATTTATGCAAATATTATTTATAACTATTGTGACTTAGGATGACTCATATTAGGACTTTACAAATAAATTTTGTATAGCAGAGAATACTAAGATGCAAAAAACTGTTCTGGAGGGTTTATAAAGGCTCACACTTTTAAGAAAAAGACAAAGTCTGCAAAAGCATCGGCTTAGCCACCCCCTTTTTTTTTTAAAGCACCTACTATGTCCTGGCACTATGGTAATTAATGGTCTTAGAGAAATAAGACATAACCTAGCCATTAAGAGCTCTCAGCTCAGTGGAGAGAAGACCCAGAAACAATAATGTATAATAGTGTGACTCAGATTCTGTGACAGAAGATACTATGGAGGAGGTCACAAATCAATAGCCTGCTGACCATGTGTGACTCACAACTATATTTCCTTTGATTTCACAGTGTTTTCAGAAATATAAATCAAGGGTTAACATTTAAAAATTGAGAAATTTCACATCAACATCCACATTTGTGGCTACCCAAACAATGAAAAGTCTGATGACCCTGAACCTCCATTCCTGTGTGGCCACTTTCAATCTGGGACCACTAGCTGCTACCCGCAAGAGTGTTATGCACACATATTTGTACATAACCTCCCATATTTCTTTAAACCAACAATTTTTAGGAGCGTTCCCTACAGCCGTTTTCTATCAGGAGCACATCTGATATAATATTTCACCTTGGTAACACTATTCATGTGACTTTAGATAAAGTCACGCACTGACATTTAAGGTGACATACATAAAAATGATCAAGGCAGTATTGACAGAAAGAGAAAGGATTGGGGTACATAAATGAGGGGTGCGGGTGGAAAGAAGTGATGGGAAGATAGAAAGGTGATAAAATTGTGCTATTTGACTTCCCACCTTCTATCTCGTCCTCCTTCCCTATTGCTCTCCTCCCATCTCTCCCTACATATATGCTGCTTCTCACAACTCCCCATAATAAGATCCACAACCCTATATCAAGCACCTGCTTAGTGTTGGAGATTATACTAAGTTTTGTGAACAACTACCCTACAGATTGATATTTTACCACAAGGATGTGTTTTAAAAATTCCAATCACAATGTTCTTTACATGATGCACTTTGCTCTGCTCTTGGTAACACAGAGAATTCAAATAACAAATGTACCACTTCTCCTGCTTTGCACAAGGTTAGTGTCTGACGTGGGAGACAACCTTGTGCTGCGGAGGATGTACTGGTTCTAGGCTAAGAGCATTTGCATTTAAATCCCACCTGTGACTCCTAATTAGTGCAGTGACCTTGGGTAAATTATTCAACCTCTCTTATGCTTAAGTTCCAGATATATTACAGAGAATAATATAACTATTCATGTAACTATTCATAGAGTTATATTCATAACTATTCATAATAATGATTCAGTTATTATGGAGATTAAATAAGATGTCCATATAAGATCCTGGAAACATCTACTATTAGTATTATTATTCAGATGAAATAAAAAGTAAATTTAAAACCACAATGAAGAAAATATTTAAGACAACATATTATTAGTGGGTGAAGAATTCACATTTGTGGAACACCTACTATGAGCCAGATAATTCACATAGCTCATCTCATTACTTCTTACAATACTACAATAAATTAGATTTTATTATCCCAAATTCTTGGTAAGGAAATAGCAACAAAGAGAAAGTACTTTTCCACTTATGACTCTAATAGGGGAGCCAGACTTGTTTGACTCCAAAGCTTGTATCCATCTGCTGTGACCCACAGCTTGGAATAAGGCCAAGGGCAAGTGCTCAGGATAGCTTCCACCCCGGACTCCAAAGGGCACTGCAGAGCTGCCTCAATGTGGGGGTTAAGTGAATCATCTGCCACCTTACATTTCTCACTCAAGACAGAGAACAAAGCATAGAGACCTCCTACTGGAGGCAGATATGAAGGTGACTAGAAAATCCTCAGGACAAAGTAAATGAATCATTCGTGGAAAGGAAAACATTAATGCATGTCCTGACATGTTCATCTCTCATCCTCATGCCTACTGCGAAGAGGCAATGTTTGTATCTCTACAGGACATTTGTATTTTAATATACTTGAAATGAGTTAATTTGCACAGCTACTGATAAATGTCTTCAAAGATGGTCTGTTATTATCTATCGAGAGAATATGTGCTTTGAGGCAGGTCCAAACGGCTTTCAAAGTCAACACAGATTGAAATGTGCTGTCTTCAAGAGGCAAGCACTGTCAATTGAAACCTCACTATTTGGCTCCAAAAGCATGTCCTCAGCTCTTCTCTCTCTAATCTTGAAATTATCTACTTTGTCCAAAATCTCATGGAGAGGAGGCAGAGTGTTATATTCTCTTGGGGACAGTGTAGAACTTAAAACAAGGAAACAATTATTTCCAAGGAGCCTGCTATGTGCCTGGCTCTATTAAATGCATTAATACCTTAATTCATTTAATCGCCCCCAGTTAAATGTGAGCCATACATATGAGGAGAATATTTTGTCTCTTCTATTTGTCCCTGTACTGCCAGAACAGTTCCTGGCACATAGGAGGTGCTCGTTCTGGCTATTGTCTGTTAGTGCTCCGTACCATTCCTTAATTCTCCCACCCTCAGGCTTCCCACTGTATCATAAGGGCAGGAAAGCTGAGAAACATATTGTCAGAATCTCTTGTCAACAGAGTTGCAGTTTAGATTCTCCCAACCAGAGTTACTTTCACGATTTTTGAGACGTGGCATGGCAGTGGCAGACTGGCGCAGGATTTTGCAGCTCTTACCACTGTTTCGGTGTCTCCCAGTTTCCTCAGACTCCACAATCCACTGTTGGTCTCTAGCTTCAGGGCTGCAAGAGCCATTGCTCAGGCAAGGGCTTCTTGAAGCTACCTGATTTGGCTATAGCTGCCTTCACCCTTGACTATACCCCTGCAACCCTTCCAACACTTTGTGAGCACATTATTACCCTGAATTGCATCCCTTTCTGCTTAAAGCACCAAAGGTGCTGTCTATTTTCCCGACTGATTTAATGTTCACTAAATATTTGTTATCGAATTGAGTGAGTAAGCAACCCATTCAATAGGCATTATCATTCCTACCTTGCAGTTAAAGAATTAAGGTTCCTTAGAGATGAAATAATTTAAGATTGCACAGTCAACTATTAAATGTCAGATCTGAGAGGTGAGCCCTCGACTGTCTGATGCCAATGTGCTTTTGCTTTTTGCATTCAGGTACTTCCCTCAGTGGATATAACACACCATGTCACTGCCAAAATCTTATCTCAGAGGTTAGGAGCTATTGTTTCAACTGTTCCTCTTGCCAGTGCACCATTACAGCTGGAAACTTCCCCGTAAGTTGGAAAGGTACATTAATTCCTAAGACAAACTGTTTATTAAAATGTATTAGACCTGGCAAGACATTCTGTTAAAAATGTATACTGTATCTGCAGTGTCACTTGTAGACATAATGTGTGTGTGGCATACAGTAGAAGCTTGGAAAGTATTAATTGAGTGAATAAACAGATGAAAGTTCACTGGTTTTCTTGGCGAGAAATTCATTTGCAGATTTTATGCTCTGACTCAGGGGTCACTTAGGTCATAAACCACGTGTGGGTTGGTAATACCATTAACCTTAATGTCTGCATCTCTCTCATTGCTCAACATAGTAAGAATACGTGCTAGGTACTGACAACAGGGCTGTCAGTTGTCCTTGAGAAACCTCAGTTGTGAAGGGCATTGTAATTCTGAGATAGATAGAGACGAGAATCCATTCCTACTTTCCAAATGATAAGATCGAGGCACTGAAAACTATTAACCTACTTTTGTTGTAATGTAGTAGTGAGATCATCACATTTGAAACCAAATAGTTCTGGGATCTCATCCTGACCTCTGCCATGTACTAGACTTGAAATCTTGGACAAGCTGTTTCTATGACCTCAGTTTTCTCAATTATATAATGGTGGTAGTGATATCTTTCTTATAGAGCTTACTGTAAGGATGAGCTATAGTAGACAGAAAGAATCTAGCACAGCATCTGGCCATGGTTTGGGTATTTTCAGTGAATGGAATTGGTATTGTCATCATCAACATTGAGTAAGGGCTGTCATCCTGCATGCTGGTACGCATCATCTGCAAGGTTCTCTGGTCCCAAACAGGCAGCAGTGGTGTGGAGGAACACTTAAAAACTTGTTTTCCATGCTCATAATGGCACTGCCTAGAGAGGTTATGTAGTTGCAAGGAATTGAGTGTCTGTATTTTGTAGGCTTTACAGTGCCTGATGCTTTTGGGTGGAGGGAGTGCGGATGGCTGGCACAGAGTGGGTAGAACAGAATCATCACACTTGAGAGCCAAGATTAGACTCACTAGAAAAATCTGGGGGTGGACAGGTAGAGTTGGGTGCCTTTTGCATGTTGGGAGGTAGTAGTTAAAGCTGCAGGAATGAATGAGGTCATGGACAGTTTGGAATTAAATGTGGGAAAACTGCACTACACTTGACCTCAGAAAACTCACAGTACTAGTCTCTAGCTTGGTGCTTGGCACACAGCAGATGTTCAATGAACATTTGTTGAATTAACAAATAAACATCAGTTTAAATAGTGTATCATCCTTCCTAAAACGCCTGTGTCCCTGACTTCTCTTATAATCTAGACTCATCTTATCTTTGAAAAGCTAACTGAAGCCTGTGTACTTTCTGACAATTTCAAGTCTCTCAGTCTGGAAAGGTCCTCTTCCGAAAGCCTATAATGCCAGCACTAACATTTATTTAGCATTTAATCAAGTCCTGGAAGGCACAATGAGTTTTCTTATCTGATCTACACATTTTAAGGCCCAACTAGACTTTGAGAGCAGAGACCATGTTTTTTGCATGGCTGAAAATTCCTCAGTATCCATGAGGCTGCTTGGCTATAGCAAGTTCTTAATAAATAGGAATTTAGTACTTAATTGATCAGCTAGTTTTAAAGTATTGTCAGAAAAGGAAGAAATAAATGGAATGCTTTAGAACATTAGAAGTGTTGAAAAATGAAGTGTGAGTAAATAAGAAATGGCTGGTGCTCAGCTTGAAGAGAGAAGACTTAAGGGACCAGAAAGAGGGTGCGGAGCTACTGGTAAACACAGAAGTGGAGTGTGAGGAGGAGTGCATGGGGGAGGCTGCAGAGTTGGTTCTAGGAGAGAAGAGATGGGCTCTTCTTCATTCTTCAACCAACCGTGCATGGGTTGTCTTCTTATGTCAGGTACTGTGCTAGGCAATGGGGATATAAGAGTGAATAAGGCACACTCTGGTCGTAAGGGTTTACATTATGGAGTGAAACAAGGAAGCTGCCACCTACAGCACAGTACCACAGCTTAGAGAAAAGAAGAGTACACAGGAGGTATACTTTCCAAAGATTAGATTACCTCCTGGATGCTTTGTCTTTGCCAAAGATGACCCAAGGGATAAAATAGATCTTGTGATTCAGGGGTTAAACAAGCTTAAAGGAAGAGAGATCAGAGAGAGAATTTCAAGACTATAGAGCTTACCATTTTCTTTTATCTTTTCAAATTTATTTGTTGTTTAAACTACAAAATAAATATTCAAATCATCATGTGCCCTAGACAAAAGAAAGGCAGATCAGACATGCCTTGTGTCAACAATTAGACAACTTGCCTAAAAGAAAATGAATAATTTCTGCTGCCCTTTTGGAGGTTTTTGGATGTTTTTTAGAAAATAGGGAATGCATTACCATAGGAACATGAAATTAGAGTTCTCTGTCAGCTGCGTGGGAGTTGGAAGACAAATGGAGGACTATCGCATGCCTCTTGGATTTTTCTCAGTCCTTTCCCCAATTTGACCCACCACCTCCCCCATGATTTTTATAGACATTTATATCAAGTTCTTGCCTTCATGCTTTCACTATACTATTTCTTAGATCAGCCTATCTCATTGCTACACAGATCTCATTATTAAAGTTTTTTTTTTTGTTTTTTTTAGACAATGGGTCTTACTGTGCCACCAGGCTGGAGTGCAGTGGCACAATCATTGTTCACTACAGCCGTGAGCTCCTCCTGCCTCAGCCACCCAAATAGCTGGGATTATAGGCACCAGCCACCGCACAGGCTCATTATTAAAAAGTTTTTTTATAGAGTACCAAAATCTCTTTCTTTTAATTTCCTCCCATCACCTAATTTTGCCCTTTGCAGTTATATAAAGTAAGTTTATAATCTCTCCTCTCCTTAAAAGTTCTCTTGTCTTTGAATAATGTTACTGTCTTTGTTGTTCTTATCCCCTGAAGCTAGGAATCTGTGGTTTCTTTTAACTCATCTTTATTTGATAAGGTTTTGTTTCCCAAGTGATTACCTCTAAAAACAGCTTAATTATAACTATTTAATAAAACGACCCTTGTACTGAGCACAAGACTCTACCATGAGCGGAAAAGAACTGATACCCAAGAGAGGTTCCACGACTTGTCCAGTCACACTGCTGGTAAGTGCACAGGGCACAATTCAAAGCCAGGGTTTCAGCCTTCTATGCCAGTTCTCATCCAACCTCTAAATAGAGGGGAAGAATGAAGTTCCTTTCATCCCTCTTCAGTCAGATCTTAAACAACATAATACTCTCATTCCAGCTCTCTCTGCCTCTGGTCAATGACCTGCCAAATCCAGATACACAGTGGAACTGGGCTGGGCAAACTGGGAAATATGGTCATTCTTTTATATTTCCTTAGGCACATCTGCCTTTTGATAATTAAAGTTGCATGTGCTCACAGGCATGAATGAAAACAACAAAATATAGAAAAATATGAATAAAGGAGATTTTAAAAAAGAATTTCTTAAAATAAGCATTTGTCTTTTGTCTACAGTGAAGTCTAGGTAACCTTTTCTCAGTGTATCCAATAAGTTTTCAAGTGCATTTTTCATTCATTTGCCCTTTGAAGTGGAATTATTACCATTTAACGGTGATATGCAAACACCGTCCTACCTACGCTTATTACATCTGTCTATGGATTGACATTCAGACTGCCGTAAATTGCTGGGGGGTGGTGGACATAAAGCTGGCATGATGTTAATACATTTTCTCATTCACTTGTAAAGAACCCTGTTTTTGTTTCTGTCAATCTGAGATTTGGATTGAACTTTCGTTTTCTAGTCCCCAGCATATATCTTAAAAGGGGCATTTCCATGTGGTCTTCACAAATACTTGTTATCTGAATATAAACTACCTGAAATGGCAGTTGATCCAAACATTTAGCCAGCTTATTCATATTCAAACTCTTAGGGTCCATGCTGGGGAAATTAGTGATGTTTTCTCCAGAGGTACCTAGCTTCCTTCTAGTTGGTCTAGTGTCTGCTTATAAGCACGTACAGAAATTAAATGAAGAAAGCAAGCAGGCCTCTGCCTGCCAGTCACTTTATAATCTTCTGGGGAAATTAAGTAAAACAACAACAACAACAACAACAACAAAAACCAGAATGATGGAGCTCAAGCTGAGGTCCATGGAAGACGAGATTTATATGGACAGTAGTGGCTAGGTCTGGCATCACAGATGTGGTGGGCATTGAAGCCGGATCAGATTTATACAGAAACAAGGTAGACTGGAGGGCCTTCAGACTGATGCATAGAAACACTCAATTGTCAATTTGCAAAAATATAGGGCTAGAAAATCTATTTTCCATTCTTCCTCTCCAGCCTCACCTATCTGAACCTGTCACTCTTCTCTGAACT
Source organism: Indri indri (assembly GCA_004363605.1). Lineage (NCBI taxonomy): Eukaryota > Metazoa > Chordata > Mammalia > Primates > Indriidae > Indri > Indri indri. The sequence goes on from RJWJ010012015.1 coordinate 26,203, forward strand.
GACAATTAATTTTACAGCATTAGAACAAAAGTGTATTTATGAGTCCCAGAATACTCCTTGCTATTTCATGTTGCCATACTTTTGTATAGGCTGCTCATTCTACCTGGGATATCCTTGCTTCTTTAAAACACTGCAGAGATATTCAGAGAAGTTTTCCCCACCACCACTAAGTAGGGGTAATCACTCCTTTCTGTGGGTTATCTTTGTACTTTGTTAACACTAATATAATTGTACTTATAACCTGTTACTGTAATTTAAATTACAATGGAATAGAAGTAAAACCGTATATATTCTTGTCTTTCTGCTAGACTGTCTCTAAAGCTAAAGGACTACGTTTCACTTAGCACCAAATCCCTAGCTCCTGGCAAAACTTACAAGGCAATACATGTTTTCTGAGTTTAACGAAATCTCTAGGCAGTAAAGATTTCTTGTTTATTCCTGGCCAAAGAATTTCCTGGCCCATCAAAATGCTCTGTTAGAATAATTTTTCAGTCCTGAGCTTGCATTAATTGATCTGTTCATCCATCAAATGCCTACTATGTGCCAGGAGGAGTGTTAGGTCCTGGGAATATAGTGGTGGGCAATATAGACATGGCCCTTCCCCTCCTGGGACCCCCTCCCCTTACTCAAACTCAAATTACTCACTCCTCTTAATTTACTACAACATGATACTCTTGCGATAACTTTTCCAATTCACAAGGACATGTATAGCAGCAAACTGGTGCGAAATATGTTTCAGCTGAAAAATCTTTCAAGAAACATTCTATGATGCTGTGTTCCTTTAAGGTATACTCTATCTTCATTAATATCTATATCTATATCTACATCTATATCTATGTATTTCTGTGTGCACATACATTTCTATGCCAATGTATGCATACATTACAGATATGCAATATACAATTCAGGCTCACCAAAGAATACAACCCATTTATAAATGAAATTATACCCTGGACCTTCAAACTTAGACCCGCTTAATTAAAAACAAAGCATGATTTGTACCCTTAACATAATGACTTATGAGTTTCAAGTTCAAGTCTTTTCATATTGGTTCTTTTGTTTTTTTTAACCCCATTTTGAAGGCCCTATAAGTGTATTTATGCCCTGAAACAAAGACAGACAACCTTTCCAACCTTGAAAATAAAGAAACAAAAAATTAATACCAAATGAATATGAAAAGCTATATTTTCTAGCACCTAGAAGAGTGCTAAACATAAAGTAGACAATAAATGAATATTTTCTATGCTTTCTAAAACCTGAATAAATGAAAGAAATACTTGTAATTATGAAGTTCCTCATTAGGGCAAGCCAAAGGAAGATGTTATGGCTTTAACGGGGAACGAGAGTTCAAAACCAAATTTTGACCTGAATGGTGAAAAGAACTCTATGTAGATGATTATTTTAAAAAATGATAATATTTTTAAAGCTATGCTTCAAATTCTTTAGTCTCTTAACTCTTAGGGCAATGATACACACTTTGGTGGCTGTAGTATTCCACCTACCTAACCCAACTGGTTTATCTGGCTGAAGCTAGGAATCATAAACATTCTAATGCGTTCCAGTGAAGATTAGGGGTAAGCAGAAGCCCCGTTAACCTCTACGTTTCTCAATAGTCTTGCCAGACTCCATAAACCCTTCTCCAGTTACTGCGCTTTTATCACTCCTGGGCTTGCTCTACCTGTCACAAATAAAGTAATTACTTGTGTTGGAAGGCGATAAGGCTCACAGGAGAAGGTAGAAGCAGGAAAAAAGATCAACAAACATTTACTGAGCATCTACATTTTTTCAGGTCCTGTGCCAGGTTCTGGATATAAAAACATAAAAATAATACCCACCACTGATGGCTCTAGATATGGAGACTCAATAGTTATTGGGCACCATGATAGTTCTTGGTATACACAGTCCTTGTTTGCAATTCAATATCAGGAATTTTATCTATACCACAGAAGGAAACAAATCCCTTTGGCCTCACTCACATGCAAAATTCATGAAATTCCAAAATGTAAGGAAATTCATCATGTTGTCATAGATGAAGATATTTTGTTAAAAAAAAAGAACAGCAAATTCCATCTGGTCTGTGAAATAGGTTCTCTAGGGAATGCCATACGAATTTTAATGAATTCATCTCATTGCATTGTTCCTAGGTAGATAACTAAGAACTCTGAGGGACAGAAAGATTCCTTTCTACTGTTATTAATAACATGTATATGCTTAAAAATTTGCTTGGGAAATGATCGGGAATATAAGTAAATTAATACTTCTAATAATAATTTACTACTATGAGTGCTTTGATTAAAATCTTCTCTTTAAAACACTATGTCACCTGGCCAAACCCCCTCCAGTCTTTCAATTCCACAGTGTCTAGAGGTGAAATTTCTATTGGAACAAAATAAATACCTGCAAGAGACTGGAATGTTGTTCATAAGACCATAACAAAGACGCTCATGAAGGTTTCCTTAGAATTTTTGCAAATCTACATTTAAAAAGTAGATTCAGATGACATGAATTTAATTCAAAGAATTTTTAAACACAAAGAAAATGTTTTTCTTTATTATTTTCCTTATCACTATGACAACTAAATAGGCTTAGAACAATGCTCTCTTATTCTAATTAAGAACATGGCCTCGCCGGGCGCGGTGGCTCACGCCTGTAATCCTAGCACTCTGGGAGGCCGAGGCGGGCGGATAGTTCTGACCTCAGGAGTTCGAGACCAGCCTGAGCAAGAGCGAGACCCCGTCTCTACCAAAAATAGAAAGAAATTAATTGGACAGCTAAAAATATATATAGAAAAAATTAGCCGGGCATGGTGGCGCATGCCTGTGATCCCAGCTACTCGGGAGGCTGAGACAGTAGGATTGCTCGAGCCCAGGAGTTTGAGGTTGCTGTGAGCAAGGCTGACGCCATGGCACTCGCCCCAGGCAAGAGAGTGAGACTCTGTCTCAAAAAAAAAACAAAAAAACAAACAAACAAACAAAAAAAAAACCATGGCCTCACAACATGGCATTCTATTAATATTAAACGAAAATGTGTGAATTATCTAGTTTCAATTAAGCTGCTGTGTTTGTGGCTTTCAGTTGTGAGCAAAGGCTGTTTTGTACATAGAACACGAACTGAGATTTGTTTCATAAGAATTGGGTGAAAGTAGGAGAAATCAAGGGGAACTCACTGTTTGAATTATGCATCCTCATGTAGAATTTGGGGGTCTGTATTCATTCACTTATCTTTTCATTCTTCTGTTCAACATTATCGAGCCTCTTCTCTGAGCCAGTCAAAGGGAGGACAAATAAAAATCTGTCCTTACTAATGAGCTCCCTCTGGTGATGGGACCCACATAAACAGATAATTATAACAGGATGAGATAAACACAGTTACAGAAACAAGCCCTGAATATTCGGGATATAGCAAGATGGACCCAGCTGGTGAGGAGGAAGAGAAAAGGAACATCTTCCAGGAAGATAATCAATCAATATATAAACAAATGATACTATTTATTGTTTGTTTCATCTATATCCCTACTCACTGTTCCCTCTCCAGTATTATTTTGAGGCAAAAAGTTTCATCCATGAATATGTCAGTGTGTAGCTCCAAAAGATAATGGTGCCTGTTTTTAACATAACCACAATACTATTATCACATCTAAAATATTACAATAAATTATCATCAATTATATAGCTGATATCCAAATCTCCAAATATCTCATGAATGTCATATATTGTTTTATTTTTTATAGTTTGTTTGAATCGTGATACAATAAGATTCATTGCTTCCCGTTTGTCTTTTAAGTGTATTTCCTGTATCTCCTTTTTCTTTACCAATTATTTATGGAAGAAGGCTGAATTTTAAAGAATGACTGGGAGTAATACAAATAAAGGGGAGGGTAGTAGGGAAAAAAATCTGAAGAAATGGGATTCCAGGAGAGAAAAATACTGCAAAGGCACTGAGGCCTTCCTTGCTTTCCTTAAACATACAAACTCTGGGAGCATACTTATTTTGGAAACATTGCTCAGTATACACTCCCTCCTAATACCACCCTTCTCTGTACATCTAGTAAATCTCTGCACCACATTCAAAGTTCAGCTCCAGAAATTATTCCCCACCTTCTCAATCTTCACATTGTCTCCATCCTTCCTTGAAGAATGTATTAACTGGTATCCATCAACCAACATTTTTAGTGCCTACTTTGTGTTGAGGCACCATGGAGATATTGGGGATACAGGGGTGAATGAAGTCAACTCCCTGCCTTCAAGAAACTCACTGTGAGTTATTTTAGTAAGAAATGAAGCAATGCCTACATTCTAGCCTATAAACATATATTTTTCCATATAATTTTTAGTCATGGCAAACATGTTTATTGTTGTGTAAGAAATAAGTTGGAAAGGAGAGCTAGAAAAAGCTATATTTGCCATAGAAACATTAATAAATAGTCCGGTTCTTCAGGTGTCATTTAAAGATAGGAAGCAATAGGCTTTGTCAACAGGCTAAACACTTAGCCTACGCATTTTATTGCTTTTTGTAATGTCCTGTGTTATGCAAAGGTCATGAGAAGACTAATACTGGAAGACCATACAATCAAATTATAATGAGTTTAGCTAGTACACTATGGCTCACATTTTCCTCTTTATATTGAGGTGACCAAAGTGAGCAATATAAAAATGTATTATCCAGTCATATTTTTACATGATGTTCTTGATTTACTAGCATTCTTTTATTTAATTAAGGAGCTGTCAGTATATCCTTGGATTTGCTATTGGCCAACAGGAGTAGAAAAATATATCTTCATATTCACTATGTCAGCACTTAATACAGTGTCTTGCATGCAGTGGGAAATGGTGGGTAACACCTGGGCTGTCCTGCCACTTTCTAGCTGTGTGACCAAGGCTCATTTTCTGCTCTATTCCCATAGTGCTGTTGTGAGAAGTAAATGAGATAATATGTGTAAAGTGCTTTGCACACAGTGGCAGCAAACAAATGGGACTGCTTAAAACTGTTTGTTAAATAAATGAATTTAAAAAATTTGCCATTGTCCTTTACCCCTGCCCTTTCCAAATCCCTGAGCAATTTTTCCAGACAATCTCAAATAATGTCTCTTTTACTACTCTTTTAAAAATCAAACAGGGCTGTCTTAAACATCTTAATACTTAATTATATATTGTTTCTGTGTCTGAATGTTATTCTCCCCAATTGTACCATAAATTATTAAAAAATAAGATGGGTGTTATACAGAGGTGACAGCAAAATATTTAACAGCTAGCCGTGCCAGGCATTAACACTTTGGCTGCTCCATCATGGAGATGTGTGAAAGTCCTGGGGAAGGGACGAGGGGGCCAGTCTGAAGCAGCTGAGAGAGGGGCATTCAGAAGGTCCAGGGTAGAAGCTATTTGCCAACAAGAATGTAAGTATTTTGATATTTTAATAAGCAGGAGTACTGTATGCAGCTGGAATATAAGTACTCGTCTCTTTGATGCTCTTTGGTATCCCGTTTGTCAGAAACTCAATGCACTTGCTGTTAATGTGGAACACTCTTACTAATAGATAGGAAATTCAGCCAAGAAACAGTTTCTCTGGCTATTTCTCTGCTTGTACAAGGAAGCCATAAAACAAGACAAAGAAAATTATATCTGATTTGTACTATGGGGACGTGAAGTTGTGCCATGGGATAATGGCACCTTTTAATGCTTGTATGCCATATGTGCTTTTAAACGAACATTATCTATCACCCTGCCCCAATTTTTAGTTGCTTCTTTCTCTGCACTGAAGAGCTGTCTAATCTGAAGAGGAAGAAACTAGTGCCCTGGGGAACATTTCCTACATGGTCGCTGCATCCTTCTCTGATTGAGGCACATTTTCTGAGTTGAATCAGAAGTGTCAGGTTCCTCACTGATACCACTAGGCTAGGACCACTTACCCATGCCTGGCTGCAAGTTTTCTGAACAGATTTGTGCCAAAAGCAAAGGGCAAGAGCAAATATACTTTGATTTTGTTTATCACCATTATTGTGGATTCTTTGGAAAGAAGATAGACAAATGAGTTATTAAGGGGCATACCCATCAGGTAGGTGGATTGACAGCACTGAGACAAGCTGCATGAGCAAAAAAAAGAATGTTTTATCATTGCATTTGGATGCCAGAAAATCATGAAGAGAATAAGTACACTTCCAATAGAAAGTAAATAATAGTCTTCTCACTTCTTCTTCTATGCTGCAAAACTGGGAAAACAATCCAAAGTGTAGTTAATTAAATTTGGAGTCAGGAATTTTAGTGGAAAACTGTTACCAAGCCCATTCACTACAATCTTATCAAGGAAGTATTTTACTTCCTCAGTGGAAAGAAAAGGTGAATATTGCCAAAGGCTGAAGAACTTATAAATTATAGAAACTGTGAATCACACAGAGATCAAAGTTAAGTCTAATTTTCCCTTGCAGCATTAATATTTGATTAACATATATTTTACTCTATTATATCTCATTCCCAATGTGATATGCACTATACGATTTGCAAATACATCTGTTCAAAAGCACCCACATTTGTCTTATAACATTTTTTAGATCACAAATATCGTGACATCAAAATCCAAATACACTTGAGGCATTGGGGGAGTTATTAACCTTTTTTGAAAGGATTTCGTCAGAAACAAAAAAGGAGAAGATGATGATATAGTTCAGCTCAAAATACTATAATTCTGAAATCTAGGGATATACATTTTAAAGTTCCCATTGAATTGACTCCAAATCTGTTTTCACATCGTAAAGAATAAGAACATTTGGCTGTGGGTTAGCTTATAACCCAATGGCCATCATTTAACATCAGGCTTAGCTGAGACTGATACTTTAGAAAACCTAAAGTATTCTTATTCATTATACTACTGGGCACATGGCTTCTGGCTAGTGACTTTTGCAATAGTTACAATGTAAAGATAAGCAGAGAGTTGAAAAATTACTTGGTTAGCTTTTATGACTGTAGAGAGCTTATTTCTCTACCCCAAAGCCTTTCCCTGTTTCTTATCCACTAGCAAACCCTTACTCATCCTGGGAAGTCAATTTAAGGACACACACCATCATATGCTTGGGCTTCATTCCATTATGTTATGTTCTAACTCTAGTAGACGTTTATGTATTATACATTGTTCATTTCACAAGTTATAGATGGCTATTGGATGGTTTGCCAGCATCTGTCACTATCACTATCCCTTCCTAACAGCAACAGTGGCCAGATTTCAGTTAAGGACTTTGAATGTCCCAGGAAGGCTGTCTTTATCCTGTCTAAACTTCAGAATGGGGATGGTGATTGGGCTTATGTTCAGGGGTGGATATAAGCTGTCCATTCAAAGTGAATGCTAGGGACCATTGCCAGGATCTCTTTCTAGCTGGATATGACTGTGAAAACAAGTTGCCCAGGAGCCATTGACAACCATCCTGGGACCGTGAGGACAATTACACCTGGGATGAAGCTAACATCAAGATAGGTAGTATGGCAAAGCTAAAAAACAGATTTCTTGACAACATTGTAAGCCATAGCTTCAGACCTTTTGAAATTGGTTTTATTGCTTACTTTTAAGTTATATTCAACAATATAGTTCCCTTTACTGAGCAAGTCAATTCGAGTCTTGGTTTCTGGTACTTGCAACAGAAAGAAACCTTACCTGTTCCTATCATGGCAGAGCAGGAATCATACCTGGAATTGTGGGCTCGCTTATCCATTTATCTTGGTTTATAAACTCCTTAAGTTCAAGGATTAAAGAATTTCATCTTTGCAATTTCATCACCTAGCACAGCACTTGGCATATAGTCCATGCTTAATAAATAATTTATAATAGACAAATAAACAACTCTATAAGACAAGCTAATCTGGATCATTCGGACCAGAACACAACTCTTTCCCAAGTATTTTGCATATTTTTATATTTGACTTTACTCTCCCTGTAAAGATGGATGTGCACAATATACCAATAGCTATTTCCTACCCTAATTCAATTTCCTAAAAGTATTTTCTCTCTTTTTCTACTAATTATATAAATAATGTATGTTTACTACAAAAGTTCAAGTGATACAGAAAGCATAAAGAAGAAAGGAAAAAATAAATGTGAATACTACCACTCAAGGCATACACTATTAAGAGTTTTCAATGCAGAGGTTAAATGATGAGTTTTGTTTTGTCGTTTTTTTTTTTTTTCTTGTTGTTGATCTCCTTGCATCATCCCTACTACTACCTCTTCTAGGCAAAATAAATATAGCATACACATTAGTCTTTACGGGGTCACCAATTTAAGTGCTATATTTTCAAATGGGGTGAAAATTTAATGTTGGCACACTATGTGTTAAGTATTTACTGTACCATTGCTTTCATATGGATGAAAGAATAGTTAATACTGGGAGATAAGTTATCTCATTTATGTTTTTCCAACAGACTTGCCAGACAGGAATTAATATACCTGCTTTATAGCTAAGAAAAGCAAGCTTACAAAGTTGGTAGTAGGGAATTCTTCCCAAGATGCATTCTACTTTTCCACCTAGAAAACTACTTTGCGAAAATAAGACTAAGAGGAAACAAAAGCAAAAAACACATTACATACTAGCTTTCATTGCATTAAAAAACAAAAACAAAACCCCCCAAATCCTCAAGGGTCTTAATAATTACACAGATTTGTTGCCTAAAACTCCTGGCTGTTAGTTCTCCTTAGGTGGGTCTTTGTCTCCAATATGACATAAGATGAAAAGAACTATTAGGAGAATGATTCACTAGACAGAAGAAGGGGCTGTGATAATGGCTTAAGCCCACATGAAGCCATTGATAGCCATCTCTGCTTCGACTTGATTCTCCCTGCAGTAGAAGCTCCTTTCTCCCCCTGTAAGCAGAGTTCTACTCAGATCCTGCAAGTAGTCATCCATTAGTCCCCTGCCCTAGGGGTTACAACTGAAATCTAAAGCTAGAAATAAGAAAAAGATACATGCAATTAGCAAGGATCTCTCTGAGGAACTATGTTTTCAAAAAAAAAAAAAAAAAATCAAATGCCGTAAAAAACAAATGGCAGACAATTTTAATCCAGCGGACCCTAAAATCACCTTCCAAAGTAAGTCCATGACTCTGAGCTGTAAGAAAAGCCAACGTCTATCCTTGGTGGATCAGGTCGCTGTCAATTCCAAAATGGTACTTACAAAGCTTTTAGTCTGAGATCTTCATAACTTTGATCGCTTTCTTGTTCAAGTAATTTATTTTGGCTTAGTGGGGAAAAAAGTCAAAAGCAAAACCAAATAAAAGCCCCAGAAAACCAACCAACCAGAATTTTAGTTTCACTACTCTGAAATATAAGTAAATATTCTGCAACTCAAGGTAGGGCTGTCCCTAACATTTTGGAAACCAAGGACAAGAACACAAGTGGAGGCCCCCAGACCTGGACAATCCCCTTCTTCTCTTCCATATTTCCTTCCTGTACCACAGAGGCCTTTCATGCAGATGTGTGGACATCCCAGCTCATGAATGCAAACTGTGATCAACAATATCCCATCCCTTGCCCCATTCCCTACCCTCATGCAAATAGTATCCTCTTGGTTTCCCCTTAGACTTAGGGATACACACATCCTACAACTCCTGGAATACAGCTCAGAAATGTCTAAGGAAGAAATTCTGGAGTCCTATTTAACCTGAATGCGGTCTAGAAGGGGGAGAGAGCAAGATCTAAGTTGGCCCATCATCTTGGCCCACAGATTCCTCTAAAGCCAGAGATACAAGGGAAATTACTGATTCAGGGTAACTTTCAGATCTTGTCTTGAATTTGGTAGATTTATGACCTTTTTAAGTTTCATATATTTTTATACCAAACTTTATACTTTGGTTAGAATAGGAAAGATGTCTCAGGAAAATGTGATCTTAATTGGCAAAGACCAAAAATGAGAGCAAAAGAAATACCCAATTTCATTTTTCTCGCATTCCTTAAATTCCAATGGGGATTAAATATGTGAGGAAAGGAATCAAAACAGATATAGGGCCAAGATCCCAAAACGGAACAATGAAGAACTGGGCAAATCCTACTGGAAAATTCCAACATGGTGGTTACAGTGTGGATTCTGGAATCAGACAGACGTGGGTTTAAATCCTAGCACTGCCATATGCCAATTTAAATTAGTAGTATTTAAACAAACTTTTCTCTAATCTTGTTTCCTCATTTAATAATGGAAAGTAAAATAGAATCTATCTGGTAGGGTTACGATGAGAAGTAAATAAGAAAACATATGTAAAACATTCAACACAGTGCCTGGGATATCATAAATGATATTTACTACTATAATTAGGTACTTCAGTATAATGTCAGGGCTGTAATTATGGCCTAATTGTTGTTTGGCAAATAACTTAGAAATCTGTGATATATTATTTGGCATCAGTTTATTTCCATGCTTCCTATTTGAAATATAATATATTCTTTGAGTAATTATAAAGGACTTAGGATGCCATTCCAGAAATTAGTTAAAAGTGAACTAAAGGTAATAACTCTGTCTTCACTAGTTTCTCAAAACAAAAACAAAAGCAAAAAATTATCTAGCTATAAGAAGTGTACCTTACTAACCAGAAAAATTTTATAATCTTCCTCTTTACGTATTTTTTCAAAATCAACATCTATCAAAATGAGTTAATATATTCTACGAAATACAAAGTATAACAATGACTATCTTTTATTGGGTGCCCCTTTGTGCCAAATAGTATGCCAATTGCTTTACATACATCAGCTACTTGGTTTAATCCTCCTAACTTTCTCCTCCCCTATTTCACAGATAAGAAGAATGAGGTGCAAAAGATAACACTTGGTGGGGAACACAAAGCCCCTGCGCTTTCCATTTGCACCCTGCTGGAGCCAGGACTCTGAACAGCTCCTTTAAGCCTCTTCCGTCTGCTACTGTCCCCAGCCTCTCAAAGGAAATTATATGTGTCACGTAGGCAAAATTGCCATTTGCCTCTTTGGCTTTTAATCCTTTTTCGAGAGACATGGTTTATGTGTGTATGCCCTCTCAGAAGGTTCTTGTCTCAGTTCGTATTTGTCTTGCTGTAAATTTAGTTGGGAATAACTCACGCTAAATTTTCTTTTGTTGCTATAAATAGAGCTCATCCTTGGTGGGTGGAGAAGATGGAAAAACCACCACTAAATGAGAGAAACTCAGTTTACTGAGATTAGTACATTAGTTTATTTCTCCATAAAACCACACTGAATCAAAACCCAGGTACTGCTGCAAAATAAACTGTGGGGACTGGCATGCAATTTTTAAAAACGTGATGCAATAAAATTTAATGTACAATACATCTCAAAGGTATTTTACAACTACAGTGTTCTTGACATTAAGATATATTAACACTTTATGCAACCTTCGGTTGTGCGTCCTGAGCTGTACAAAATGTCATGGGCTGGCTAGACCATCAAATGCAGATGTTCGTTTATATCTGAAATGATTTGTTGAATTTACTACCTTAATCATTACTGCTGTAGCCAAAGGCTTTGAGCTGAACATAAGACATTTTACAGACCCCTTGCAGGGCAGCCACTTGCAGATTAGAAACCAAGTCTCAGGTTACACACCCCTAAGTGCCAACCACAATACATCACTCCTCTGCTCTTTAAGCAAAACTTATTCAGAGAAATGGAAAATATGGAAAAGCTATTTATGGACAAAAGAAGTATATATGAAAAATGTGTTCCTAGAAAAAAACATATTCCATATTTGCCAAGTTTTTGGTGCAGTCAGAAAGTATACTAAGAGAGGAGAATTAACTTTATTGGAAGTGTGATAGTACCGATGACCAAAATATTTATCAGAAAAAAAGCAAAGAGCAAGCTAAGTAGCTAAGCCTTTGGTTAAAAAAAAAATGCATTCATTTTTTTCAAAGAGATGCTAAAACGAGTTGCATTTTTTTGAGGATAAAGAGGATGTTCTTGTCAGATCTATGGATTCTACATCTAAAGAGAAAATGTAACAGTGTACAGGTAAACACGTTGGACAGACAGTTACCAGCTCAGAAGACAGTAGCTCCTTAAGCAAATGTCAAGAAGCCAGACACTGAAACATTTGGAAAAATGTCCTTGCTATTCCTTTCCATATATAATATGCCATATGACACCACAGTTAAATCTGCTATTGCAAAAAAAAAAAAAAAAGTACGTCAAGCTGTTGGTTTCCATGAGATTTGGACAGAGGCAAAACAACACAGCAGAAAGGAGTTAGGGATGGTACAGCTTTCGCTTCTTTTTCCTTCTGACGAGGAAATGACTTCCTACACTTAGCTAACCTGGAGTTAGCACTCATTCTACCCAGAGCCAAGACGTGGAGCGAGTACCCGGGGCAAACCCAGATGAGGACCAAAATGCAGCTTCAGGTAATCGTTAACGGGAATAAGAAACCAGAGAAAACACCAGCCACAAGTCATGCAAATACAACAGTCATGCCTTCTGCATTTGTCTGTCCTGCGGGTGCACGGCTCTTTCCATAATGCTCCGGTCTTTTCTTTCACTCCCTCTCCCACATCATCAACAGGCATGCCAAATGCAAATCTCATTGGATTCTGATCCCATCCCAGCAAAATGCACGGACTACCACCATACTGAGTTTCACAATAATCTCCACAATGCCAATTATTCACAGCCCCTCAGTTCTGTTCACACAAAAGATTGCAATTTGAATCTTGTCTTGCACAGGTTCAGCTCCGTTGGAGCTGGTTACCAGGCAAACGGTCTGCTTTAAGATTTACCGATCGCTGGGGAGAGTAAGTTGGGGGGTGGGGATGTACAAACCACCCCGTACATACCTCCTTTTGGCAGCTGAGAAAAACAATTTCGTGACAAAGAGACTTGTTCTTTTCAAAGCTCACCCAACAAATGAAACTGACAGAATGAAACCTGAGAAACTTTAGCAACCAAAGAAAGCAGCCTTCCAAGGATCAAGGTGAATAATTGATTTGTCGGGTTTTGTTTCATCTTTTAAGCTATTTTGCTCTTTAAAGGGAAATTGTGAAATTTGTCAGAAGCCCAAACACTGATACACACTTTTGACAGCAAGTGCATATTCCAAACTACGGATACATTTGCCAAGCTTATTTAACAACAACGATTAGCTGCAAAGCCAGGGAACTTACCGAGCACAAAATTATTGGAACAAAGCAGGGAGGAGGCAGGAGGCACCAAAGGCAGCTTCTCCGTCTCCTTGGTGCCAGGTTCTCCAGTCTGCTGTCCGGTTCACACTTGCCTTTATAACTAAGACTCCGACAGAACTCACTAGCGGAACCTGATGAATTATAAAACAGCCCCTCCTAGACTCTCATATTTTACATCACAAGGGGTGACCATGCAGCATCCTCGCTCTCTGGGTACATATATTTCCTTGTAACTCATCCTGATAAATATATCAGCCTTGGAAGCAGTGACAATAAATTGGTGTTTGGGATGTACCACTATTAACCAATAAAATGCTTTCCCACCATCAGTACCACACCCCCATCTTCCACCCGTGTTCCCCTACACCTTGTTAAGGTGGATCCATCCAACCTAGTGGGGGTTAGGCAAAGATGACAAAATGTGGAGAAAAGCCCCTGTATACATAAAAAGGTGTATTATTCAGGGTTAATTCATTACAGTTCTGTAAGGACCAACCCCTGTATTTGCATAGCATTTAACAGTCTACCAAACACTTTCACTGTCACAGAGTCTCTCGGTAACTAGAAAAGGCATCGGGATGGCTACAGTACACGTGAGCACCAGAGCTCAGAGAGGCTAAGTGACTTCGTTTAGCATTCACTAAACTTAAGGGATGCAAGGAACCCTAGACTCCAACGTGCTCACTGTGCAGATAAGGAACCCCTGGCAAGAAAGATAAAGTGACTGGCTCAGGTCACACAATTTTTAAGTGTGATTTGAGCTTGCACCCAAACCCAAGACTTCTGCTGTCAAATACAGTGTCTCTCTAACCTACCATGCTGCCTCCAAAACACAAAAGCCCTGGAGATGGAAAGACGTGGAAATCAGAACCAGTATTGTTGACCAAAAATCATTGATAGGCAGGTTTCATGGAGGAGCAGCGCCTGAGCTTTTGGTTTCCTCTCTGACAAGGTCAGTATAACCACTTTAGGTCCATCAAATCAACACTGGAAAACATGTTTTGGATAATAACAGATACTGTCTAATGAGCACATCTTATGTGCCAGGCAGTGTTCTAAATGCTTAGCATGTATTGGACTCATTTAATCTTTAAAATGTCCCTGTGAGGTAGGTACTGTCATGAGCAGCATATTGCAGATAAAGGAACTGAGATCCAGTTAACTAAGACACACAGGATCACACATCTGTTAAGTGGCAGAGCTGGAATGGGCCCCAGGCAACCCAGATTCAAAGCCCACATTCTTAAACACATCATCCTATCCCAAGCAATGTTTCGTATTAAACTGTTAAAGGCAGATGAACGATGAGAGCAGATTTATTTACTATGGCCTTTAGTAGAAATGACAGAAAGATTACAGGTTTTGGAATTAAAGAGAATTGTGTTTAAACCCTGTCTTAGCTACTAATTTACTACAGAATAGGTTGTTTTATCTTTAAAATGGGTACACTAATATTTATCTCACAAGATTAGGTAGAGTATATCAAGAAAATATAGTGCCTAGTTTATAGAATGTACCTACCCCACCCTCCCCACAGTTGGTGGCTATTATTCCTACCAGATTTCCTTTGGCAGAATTTCTGTCCCACTGTCCACCTAAACTTTCTTTTAAAATGGTGATTGTATTTTTTCAAGGAATCTTCTAACCTGTCAGCCTAAAAAGGGCAAAAAAAAAAAAAAAAAACCCTAGAGAGATCTATCATCCAGGCTGTAGAACAGCAGCCTGAGTTTTTGATACCAGGAACCAGTTTCATGGAAGACAATTTTTCCAGAGACCTGGGGCGTGGAGGGGATGGTTTTGGGATGATTCGAGCACATTACATTTATTGTTCAGTCAAACCTCTCTGCTAATGATAACCTGTATTTGCAGCCACTCCCCAGCGCTAGCATCACCTCCTCAGCTCCACCTCAGATCATCAGGCATTAGATTCTTATAAGGAGTGCAACCTAGATCCCTCGCATGCGCAGTTTACGGTAGGGTTCGAGGTCCTATGAGAATCTAAGTTGGCTGCTGATTTGGCAGTAGGCAGAGCTCAGGTGGTGATGCAAGCGATGGGGAGCAGCTGTAAATATGGATGAAGCTTCGCTCCCCCGCCATGCACCTCTTGCTGCGTGGCCCGGTTCCTAACGGGTACCCATCCTTGGCCCAGGGGTTGGGGACTACAGCTTTAGAACATCACTAGAAACACATTTTCTCTACCGGAGAATGGAAGACCCTGAGGCCTCGCTCTGGGCTGCCTATCCAGCTCACTAGCTTCTCTTTAGTTTACTTCCACCACTAGTCAAATGAACTCACCAGCCCAGGAAAGCACATTCACAAAGTGTTTGCTAATTACTATGAGACTTGGCTTCTCTTGACCTTTTCACATTAGCACCCACCACAAAACCCATAAAAACAATGAACTGTTGCAGGTAACTATATGCTTAACAGCCATTAAGTCAAGGTGTGTTAAGTAGGGAGACAAGTATCTGTGTCTTAAGGTTCCACTCCCAACTCCTGCCTTAAGTCAGTATAACCTAGTATTTGGCCACTGGTGAGGTCCCAATCAGATGAACTTGTCCATATAGAAACTGTTGTCTTCAAGGCATGCAATTGGCATTCCTTGAGAGCCATCAGCAGTTACTCTCTGTGGGACAAGGTGAGGCTGCAATGTTGCATGATATGCAGGTTTAAACATGAGAGATTTCCTTAGCTCCTTGTTTCCAGAGAATGACTCTGCAGCCAACTTAATTTGCTCACGTACAGGTTACTCTCTCCTTATTTATTTTATACTCTGAGCATCTTACTGTGAACGAAACTGAGGGGTCTGAAATATGCACGACTGAGGTGCCCATGTTCACGACCTCATTTAATACTAGGCAGTGTAGGAACAGAGGTAGAAATATGACTGGGGGTGGGGGGTGGGCAGAGACATGAGCTTCTAAACTGGTAAAAAAAAAATCCAGGTATAAACACCATGTGTAACAAAGAGCAGATAATAACTATGATTACTAGACCAATGGTTACTGCCTATACAGCTAGAAGTGGATTTTCCACTACCTGAAGTGGCTTGGTCTAATCTCTAAGTCTTTCCATGATTTCCAGCTCTTTCAACCTACCATTATCCCCCCAAATCCTTCTAGGAGCCATTTCCTTCCTGTTCTTTTCCCCCTGCTACCTGGCTATTCCACCATTATGTCACATCCCATGAAAAATTAACATAGATGAGCTTTTATAACTGTTATAACATTTTTCCATTCCCTTGTCATGAATAACCATAACTTTATACATATTCTTTCATAATTACCACTTCATGCCACCAATTACTCTCAGACATAATAAACAATGTAGAGACTTGAAGCTATAAGAATATTTTGCTTAGGCTGGGCATGGTGGCTCACGCCTGTAATCCTAGCACTTTGGGAGGCCGAGGCGGGCGGATCGTTCTGAGCTCAGGAGTTCGAGACCAGCCTGAGCAAGAGCAAGACCCCGTCTCTAATAGAAAGAAATTGGCCGACAACTAAAAATTGGAAAAAAAAAAAAAAATTAGCCGGGCATGGTGGCACATGCCTGTAGACCCAGCTACTTGGGAGGCTGAGACAGTAGGATTGCTTGAGCCCAGGAGTTTGAGGTTGCTGTGAGCTAGGCTGACGCCATGGCAC
>RJWJ010012016.1:0-42988 GCA_004363605.1 Indri indri
GATATTATTTGTGATTGACTGTGTTTAGCAAACAACTGCATTCTGATGTCAACAACCTCCTCCATTCTCTAAAGACTCCCAATGCAGCCCCAGTGTCACCCAGCTGTGACAGCCTGAGTGATTTCAAACACCACTGATTGACATCTTAAACGTTGCCTGGAAATGCCACGGTCTGCAAAATCCTTCATCACAAGAACACATCTGCCTTAAAGTCGGCTGTCCAAACGGAGGGGCATTTCCTCCAGAAAGCAAAACACCAGGCTTTCATGTCTTCAAAGCAAATACTCATTTTGGGTACAAAGAGGAGTTTTCCTTCCTCTTCCCAGCCACTGCAGTGCCCCTCCTGGGCTAGCGCTGGCCCTTTGCTTTGGGACAGCCCCACAATGCAGATGATAAACCTCAGAGCTACCAAGCAGTTGCCATATATCCCAGGATCACGTTGTGTGAATGGCTGACAGGAAAAACCCAGGGGTGTCATGTTACAGGAAAGGGCTGTGATTTATTTATTTATTTTCTTCTTTCTGTAACTAATTCCAAAAACAGACCCTTGTTTGGGAGCTAGAGTACAAGAGAACAAGATAAATTCTGCAAAATTCTAATTGGGGAACAGTTGACTTAATTGGGGTCCATTTGGCAGACCATGGGAAAAGCTCCCCAGCTGGGCTGGGAAAGGACTCTGGGGGAATATAGCTTTGCAAGAAGCCTAAAAGCCCTGGGGACCGATTGTTTCCTGAGGTGAAACCTGGAGACCAGAGCTTGGATTAACTCTACAACTGTCAAGCTCCATTAGGGGCAATCAGAGGAGACAGAGCATGGGTTAAACACAGGAAACGGAGCTGACAATAGAGGCATATGTCTCTAAGAGCAGGGAAGGGAGACAGGCATATCTATGTCTAATGACAAACATAAACATTTTTCTTTCAGGTTCAGATGTAGCACTGATGGGTCAAAGATATTCCTCAGTACGGGGTGTTAAATGTCAAATATTCGGAACCTAAGAGGCTCACTTGCACGTGCTTATTTTGTGCCATCTGATGGTGTTGAAGATATTTCCTGAGCATCTCAAGTCTACGGAGAATTAGAGCTGGTGGCTGAGTATTAGGAGCTGAGGGTTGGCTGGGCCGGGACCCAGGAGGAACAGGTTCCACTTCCTGCACTGCTGTTAACCATCCGTCTGCCACTGGACCACCTTTCTGGGTACTCTAGGTCCTGGTTAAATCATCTTAAAAATTGAGACTGATTTTCAATCATTTCTGAGAACTCCTCCATC
Organism: Indri indri; assembly: GCA_004363605.1. NCBI lineage: Eukaryota > Metazoa > Chordata > Mammalia > Primates > Indriidae > Indri > Indri indri. Next base: position 1,271 of record RJWJ010012016.1, read on the forward strand.
ATTAACATTCCATTAACTTATATCTTGCTTGAGTTTAAGAAACATGGAATCTTTTTCTCTTTGTGTGTGCATGTGTGTTTGTGTGTGTGTGTGTGTGTAATAAGCATGTATAATATAGTATATTGTATATTTATAACATAGCAAAATACTTGTGTATTGTAACTTTGTAATATTTTTAAATATTACAAATAATTGTAATATATCACAAAAATCGCAAAATGCACCATACCCATGTGTGGTATTTTACGTAACTATTTAAAACCTCATAGATAAGAGTTAAAGTCACATTAAATGGCAGCATAAAGAGAGCATCTATAGAACAATCAAGTCAAAATTAAAGCTACCCTCGTCTGTGAAGGAAATGAATGTGTCTTAGATTCTGTGCGCATGAAAGTGGTCCTTTTTGGAACTTTTTACACAAATGGCTCATCTCCTCCAAAAACAGGAGACCTAAACTCATCTTATTACAAGGAATTCTCCTCATTGGCCATGTGCTCTGCCAGGGTAAAAGCCGTGCGGAATTTTCCACGTGCAGCCAGGACGCAGCGTGTGAACACAGTCAGGGCAGACATGTGCACATTAGTTCAAGATGACAGAGGCAGAGCCTCTGCTCACGAGGGAATGCAGACACTCTTGACTGGTCTTTAAAGCTCTCCAAGAACAACTCCAGAGTGAGAGTAAATGATCTGACAGGTGAAAGCAGGAAGGTGGATGTCAAATCATCCCAGAAGGTAAATACATAAACACTGGACACAATTAACCATTATAATCCAGAGTAACATACAGTGAGGCCACCTCTCGTGACATTTTTTTCAGAATTGTCCAGAATTCATGAATTAATAAACTATACATCCTTCCTCCACCTCTAGAATAGAATACATGACAGAAAGTCATTTTGCTGTCATAAACACAAGGCATCCATAGGCAGGAGTTTGAAGTCCCAGAGAGAGCAATGGAAAAATTCTCTTCCTTTTGTTCAGGGGCTAGGTCTGAAAGCTGGAAATGAAGTCTGGAGCTTTAGACTAAAAACACAACACTAGACTGCAACAACCTTGACCTTTAAAATGGAAGGTTGGCAAAATCCATTTCGATCTGAGTTCACCTGTCTGCCTTTCCTCCTCTTCTGAAATGTCAGTCTTACAGAAGAATTTGGTTTTGTGAGATATGAAAATATCTTTATAGGCAAAATGGATATTTAAATGCAATACTTTCTTTCCCCTCTCCTATTAGATGAACCTGAAAGGGAGAGCTGTGAGTTCTGTTTTGGTTTGGGTTTTTTTTTTTTTGCTTTTACCCTGCAAGTCTAACTTTGAATTAAGGGAAGTACCTTCATTATCCCATGAGGAGTAATTAATTCAAAAGAGGCTTTTCTTATTTGGGTCAAGATATTTTTAAAACAGGTGAGCTGTTACTGGTGATGATAGGAGATTAAGAAAAAGGATGAAAACCTTTATGACTGAAGATGGATTAAACTGAAAAATAAAAGCAATAGTAGCAAGAGTAAAAGTGCAGCATTCTGTGGCCCAAACAAGTCTCAATTATGCAACAGAATCATCTGGTTTTTAACGTCCCACTATCTGAAATGAAAGCTGTTTTCTGGTTTTTTCCAGTTCAACTGCTTTTTTTTCTCCCCTCTTTGGGTTTTGTTTTTGCATTCTAAGTACAGCATTCTGCCTCACCCCTCTCATCCAATGGGGACTTCTTTTGTTTATCTTTAATTCTCCCTGTCCCTGCATACCTGTCGTGCACCTTTATCTCTGTTCTTTGCATCTCTTATACCAGGCCCACACCAGCCCTAGGGCTTGTCAATTTTATGATTCATGGGTATATTTTTCCCAGCCTCCTACAAAGAAGGTCTTGGAGTAATTTAAAAACAGGTTTTTCCATTGGCAAGATGGGTTGGAAAAAATTCTTTATTGACTGGTCTTATCTCCCAAAATGTAATCTAATAATAAAACCTGTTCTCACAGGAAATATTCCATAGATATTATACTGTTAAAGCAGATTTTAGACAGTGTGCTCAAACATATTAAACGCAACAGAACTGTCCAGTTAGTTTCTATTTATCATGCCATTCAAAAAGGAAAGATGTGAGAGTATTTTTCGCAAAGTCTGACAGAGGTCCTTCTCTGTGCTAACATTCTGCAAGGCTATAAACCTAGGATGTGCATTCTCTTTACACATACCTTTAGACAATAATTAAATGGCCACTCATTTAGAGGGTTCTCTGCAGTTTTTCAGGTAGTTAAATGCAGAATAGAAACACGCTTTATTTCCAGCAAATGGATAAGAGCCGCTTCCTTCACATACCAATAAATTATTTCATCATCGACCATTTTCCAAATGCTTACATTGTGAAAAGCACTGTAAATGCATAATTTCCTCCAAACACACCACTGTATGAATTGGCACTTCGGTTATCTCCATGTTAGTGGGGATAATAGAAAAGAAAGCATGTACTTGTAACAGTTACATGGTTGATAGGTAACAAGGCTGGGATTGGGTTTCATGCATTCAGGCTTCGTAGTTTATTTTCTTAACATCATACTACACTGCCAAAAATTGTAGACCTTCAGTCTTCCACTAAATTCCAAATGTGATTATTTTATCCTAGACATAGTACTTGGAACTACAAAAGAAGAATGTGACAAGAAGTAGAAGCATTCGCTGAATATACACCCTATTCCTGACACTGCGCTCAGCACTTTGTGTGTTGTCTTGTTTAATTTGTACACAAAACAGGTCTTATTACATATATGTTTCACAAGTAACAAAACTGAGACTTAGAAAGCTAATGAACTGGCTCCAAACTAAAAATTATCATTTTTTTAATGTCAGATTTAAACCTAGGTGAGTTTGTCTCTGAAGCTCCTTCTCTTTCCTCAAGATCTGCAAACATACTTCTGCTTTAATACCTCCAACTTGGTTTCATGAAATAAAACCTTGTTTGTGGGGATATCAACTCAAATCTGGCATTTTCCACCTCTAGGACCAATATGCTTAGTTGGCTGTCTTCCTTTCATTCATCCATTCAACATGTCTTTTCTTGGCCCATGTGCTATGAACCACACACGTATGTTTGCTGAAACAGAGATGATGCCCGTTTCCAGAAATCCAAGAAAAGTACTCTATGCTGTTGATGTAAGAGGAGACTATTATGAGTTCATGACCTCTCCTCTTACTAAACGTTAGTTAGTCCATAAATATTAATTAATCAAGCCCCCACAGGGTGTGACATGCTGTGCACAGACCTTTCGTTAGTTGTAAACAGAGGTTGTTCTCGTTCTCTCAGACCTGTTTTCTAGATCCTGTGCACCTGCCATAATGATTTTTAAAGAAGTTTCAAAACCTAATACAGATTTATAGTATTCCACTTCCAACCTAGAGCACAGTCTAGGCACATTAGTAACAAGTCGGCAAAGGGACACTGAACTGAATTTTGCAGACGCCCAGTTGAGAAACCTTGAAGTCTTTAAAGCTTAAAACTTTAAACTGCCCTTTCCCATACTTTTGCCACTAAGTCCTGAAATGTTACCTTCCTTGAAAGTTAGTTATTATGTCCTTCCTTTTTCTTTCTCTATACTATTGTCCAGTCCCTGCGTTAGCCCGGTTCACACCCCAAATTTCTAACTCAGCCCTTAATCGTCCATCCCTCCAGATAGATCTAGCTGTAACTTTTGATATTTGATCCAAGCAGCCATAATTTGCCATTGTCAAACTTGTTAAAATACTTTATTTCCCAACAACGTAAAATGGTATTAATACAATGATCACACTGAAGAACCACTTATGATTCTAAAATGTTGGAAACAAAGTGTAATATCCATCCAATTGACGGCTGACATGGTGCATTCATGCATTGAAATAGTGTCCTGCAATTAAAAAGAATTGGGGAGCATTATAAATGCAGAATTTCTGAGATATTTTTATGTGAAGAAAGCAAAGAGTACTAGCATTTGAGATGTTAAAAACTTGTTTAAATACTTATATATTTATGTGAGAATCTCTTGGAAGGCTCTACCAAAAACTGGTAATAATGCTGCCTCCAGTGAAGAGAGAAATAGGAAGAGAGAAACTTAAGTTTCACTGTCTACCCTTATGAAAAATTTGCATTTTTTATCATGTGCATATATTACCTATTCGAAAATACAGTAGTTGGTTTTTTAAAAAATACTTTGCCTAGCTTTTAAAACTTTCCTGTTTTGCCTCTATCCTAACTTGTCCCTACCAGCAGATACATTTTAACAGACTTTACTAGACCATGTATTTCTTAAATTGAAAGGCAGCAATTTTTGTTATGATAAAATATACGTAACATAAAGTTTACCATTTTTACCCTTTTTAAGTGTGCCATTCTGTGGCCTTAAATACATTAAAATTATTGCACAAACATCACTATTGTCCATCTCCAGAAATGTTTTATCTTCCATAATTGAAATTCTGTACCCATTAAACAACAACTTCAATTCCCCCTTCTGCCCTGGCCTCCAGTCTGGAGAAACCACCACTCTACTTTCTGTCTCTATGAATTTGACTACTCTAGCTATCTCACATGGATGGAATCATACAGTATTTGTCTTTTTGTGTTTGGCTTATTTCATTTAGTATAATGTCCTCAAGATTCATCTATGTTATAGCTTGTGTCAGAACTTCTTTCCTTTTTAGGGCTGAATAATATTCCATTATATGTCTATGCAACATTTTATTTATCCATTCATCCATCAATGAACATTTGCATTGAAAATCAGTTTGGCCATAGAGAATATTTTTGATTAACCATGTTTCCAGGAGGAACCCTCTTAAACAGTTTGAAGATTATGAGATCCAGATAGGTGTCATTGTGTTGTGCTGGTATGGTCCCTGCCTGGCCGCATCTGGAACATCTGTTAGCACTGTGTGATTAAGAAAGAAAAAAATTCATAATTAGCATCATAATAGAATTAAGAAACCTTACTTTATTTGAATACTACCTACAATAGCTTAAAAAATATTTTGTTAATAATATTTAATCCAAAATATGCAATATAATTGAAGCAGTGCTTTAAGTTCACAATATAGGTATCTTATGGGCCTTGTAAGCAAAAGTATCTTAACCTGTGAAATATTTAAGTACCAATCTTAATAACTTACTGGAGTTTAATGTGAAAAGCAAAGCTTCCAACATAAACATCTCTTTATTATATTGTAGTATAAGATTGCCAAAATTTAGTAACTGCATTTTATACATTTACCATGCATATAAAAATTTACCATTAATTTAAATGAAGCTCCTTTTGAAACTTATTTTCTTCATAACCATAATTATTATCATGATTATACATATTTTACCTGGAGAAATCCTGACATGTCTAATGTATTTGGGTCATAAATCTTTAAAGAGAATAGATCTTGAAATTAAAAAAATATATATATTTGGAGACTGAGTAACTAAATTACAGAGAATTTGGATGTCAGAAAGAATCCAATTTTGGGCCAGACATTGCTTTTGGATATGATACAAATAAAGAATTCTTTAGCTATTGTGTTTCTCCACCAATTCTCTTAATCATTTCAGTCTTCATTTATCACCCCTTATTTTAATAATTAGTTACATGTCATATACATGTGGTTTCATAAATGTAGCTTCTTGAATAGAAGCTCTGTTGGATAATTTTATATATTTAAATTGCTGCATGCGTTAAGTGAAATCAGCTTTAAGTGAAATCTTGGTATGAGGGAAAGAGCGTGAGCTCTCGAATCAGAGAAATTGGTGCTTGAAATACAGCTCTCATACTGATAAGCTATGTTCTTGGGAAAATTACATCAACTCTGAGTCTCTATATGTTGTGGAATAAAATAGGAAAAATTAAAATGAGTCCACATAGGAATAAAGCATGCAATATGCCTGGTACCCAGTGAAGCCAAAAACATAGTAGGCATTCAATACATATTGGTTCTCCTTACTCCCTTAATGTTGTTATCATGTAATTTTATGGTGGATTCCCTTAAAAAATTACTTTTATTAAAATACAAGATATTTAAGGGCCCACAAGTGCCCCTTGTTTCACCAAATTCAGTTCTTGGAATGGAAGTTTCTAAAATTTTCTACATTGATTTATAACCTTTGAGGGGAAAAAAATCTTAATTCTCCATGGTTTCTGATCACTTAGGCTTTTCTGGACTGGGGTAACACAGCATGCCACATGTTTTCCTAACAAATTGCATTCGGACACTTTCCGACACTTTCATTATTTTAACTCAGGTAATAATTAGTCACTGTCAGAGGAAGGACTTAGGTTGTGCAAATCAGAATAAATTTACCTTGCCTTAGCAGCAGTCACAAATGAAGCAATAAATTAGAAATAGCAAATTGTTACAGACTTAAGAGATCACAAATCAAAATTGCTCCCTAAAGTCCAGGAAAAGGTAGAAGACTGCCAACATTTCTTTGAGAGCTTAATTTTTCCAGATAAACTTTTGAGTGGACCAGTTTGTGACAAATCCCAGAGAGGGTTCAGACACTGATCACATGGAGACAACATTTTGGGACGCCACCCCTGTAACATAAGCTATTTCATAATGCTTCTTATTAAAAAAAATGAATGCATTTTTCTTTATGTAAATATACACACACATGTACACACGTGCACACACAAACACACACACAGACGTACAGGAAAAAAATTAAGAATTTTTCTAAAAAGTCCCTTTGAGTGAACAAAGCCTTTCCTGGTATACCTGTGGTCAAAATGGCAAAATCTGAGATATGACATGGTCCTGGACTTAGCCGAGCATCTGTTCCCAGAGGTGGCTAATTAGTCAATTGAAGCCACCAAGGGGATATATTTCTAAGGGGATGTCATGAGTACCCCATGCTCAGCCTTGTGTTGTTCCACATTTTTATCCAGGATCAGAAAGATGATATATAACGCATACTGGTGAGATTTTCTTACACAAAATCAGGAAGAATTTGAATGCAGCGAACATCAGAATGGGAATGGGTATGAATGGTGGGCCAAAATACACAGTAATGTAGGTGGAACAAATGTAAGGTCCAACATTTTCCTTCATAGAAGCAAAGGGTCTGAAATTATTGAACGAGAAACCTGTGGTTTAATCAAAGCCTCTCTGGCTTTGATTAGTGGCTTCAATTGTGAAAAAAGAGTAATATGTGTCAACTATATGATGTGATACCCAGTAAGCTAATACAGTGTTGCTGTCGATTATAGAAGGAGAGGTATTAATACTGTATTTAAGGAGGTGATTATCCTACTTAAGCCCTGGTGAGGTAACAACAAGACTGCTGTGTTCATGTATGTGTGCTATGTCCTAAGAAACACATAGAAACACTGGACTAAGAAACTAAGTGGGAGAAAATTGCAGTCCCTGCCTTGGGAAGAGCATAGGCCTACGTCACTCTGAAAAGTTCCAGGTCAGGGTGGATGTTCATGAAAGCTATCCTCTATTTCTGACACTGACAGAATTACCATGGAGGGGAAAGAATAGATTTTTTTCTCTTTTGAACAAAGATAAAGAATAGACTTTGGTCCCAAAGGATGTAACTAAAACCAATGGGTATACTTCTGATGAAAATGGGCACTTGATGTTCAGTATCTAGATTATTAGTAAAATTATCAAATTTTTCTAACTAGGGAAAAGCCTGCATCATTCATGGAAACAGAAGCAGACATGACAGAAAGTTTGAGGAATCTCTGCTATGTATGACACAGGGATGAAAACAGACTAAAGGAAGATTTTGAGGGTCAACTAATGATTCTCTCTCCAGAGAGAGTAGCAGAGCATCATACTGAGCAGGTGGAGAAGCCCTCACAGAATCTCAGTAACACTTCTGATTTGTAGGAGATGGGCCAAGAGGACTTTTGGCAGCTTGTGTCCACCCAGAACTCCTGCTCAGCACTGCTGAGGTTGTGAGAGAGTCTAGATGTCATTCTGCGGCTATGTAAGAAAAGCTGGCAAGGTGTACAGCCAGCAGTGTGAAGTGACATGTGGCTCCTTTCTGGCGCTATGGGGCACAGCACCAAGGAGGAAGTCACCATAACCACATTATGCACTGGGCATAGAGAACAGGTTTATGAAAAAGATAGATGTGGTTTCTCTGTTCCCCAGATGCTAGTTGACCCACCTTAGTTCACTTGGGCTGATATAACAAAATATCATAAACTCAGTAGCTTGTAAAAACTGGAAGTATATTTCTCACAGTTCTGGAGGCTGGGAAGTCCAAGATCAAGTCACTGGCTAATTTGGTGTCTGGTGAGAACCCTTGTCCTGGTTTATAGATGACTGTCTTCTCACTGTGTCCTTGCATGGCAGAATAAGTAAGGAAACTCCCTGGGGTCTCTTTCATAAGGGCACTAATCCCATTCATGAGGGTTCTGCCTTCATGATTAAATCACTTTCCAAAGTCCCACTCCCAACCACTGGGGTGTGGTGGGGGGTGGGAATTAAGAATTCATATTTTTCTTCTGCATTCTGAGTAAAAATTCTACAACAGGATCAATTTTCTTGCAGGTTAATGTTTCACTGTAATTGATCTAGTGAAAATTTTAGATCTGATATCGCATTTTTTGTCCCCTGGAGTCTTTCTTATTTTATATTTATATTTTATAACATAGAACTAGGAAATGGGACAAGTAAATAAAAAGAAGATAAATTGCCCAGAAAAGAAAGTTGGTTAAATAAGGAGCATATATAAAATATACTCCCCCCCAACCCAGAATCTAAATGGGTCTAACACCCAGAAATTACTGAATAAACTGATTTGCATTCAGTTATAGACCTACTGAATATCTAGCAATATACTACCTGCAGGATTACAAGTTCTCGAGGAAAGTGACTAAAACCCATGGAGTATGAGAGAGTAACATAAAGTTCTACAAAAGGAAATAACCATTTGAACACAGATGACTGCATTATTATACAGAAAAGTGATGGTGTGAAATAGGTGCGACTGGACAGTCAGTGGGGACAATATTGTGGTTGGCTGGAGTTCAATTGAAGGCTTTGGTGAGGAAGTGATATTTGCAGTGCAATTCAAAGAATTAGTCAAGTTTCACTGACAAAGAATTATGAGAAGGATCTTTTAAGTGGGGAACCTCAAAACTTGAAGAATCTCAAGAGAAAAAAAATTCACACTCCTAGCCATGCACTGTAATACAAGCTACAAATATTAGAAAGGGAGTTCAAAGGGCAAGAAGTAGCTAAGGCTAGAAGCCACACTATGGTGGGTAGGGAACACCCATGGGCTCTCAGCAGAGGCACAGAGCTCTCTGCCCTTCTCATTTGCTGTCTTTGAAAAAAAGAAATGTTCCACCCTATTCCCCCCTACTTATGTCAGCCCAGTTTACTCAGAATCCTCCTGGCCATGCTTCGCCCTAGAACATTCCCTTTATAAATGGTATCTTTTTGACCCTCCATGGTAATTGAGTAAATTACACTTATCTATATAACATATCCTTAAATTACCTTTGATGGTTCCCTAGGTGCATAGCTACTGTTGCATTTTTCCTTTCTTACCCATTTTACATTTAGTTAACATCCATGTCTTGTTTGTCCCTGCCATTTGAATGTGAGCTGTCATGATTTCCCCCCGCAGATTTGCTGCCACAACCTCCAGCTCCCACTATCTACCCATCCATTTTTTCCTATATGTTATTGCTGGATTATTATTTTTTTCTAAAACATGCTCTGAGATATAATAATTGCACTTTAAAGCTGCCAGAGACCTTAGACACCTACTCCAATGTTTCCTAAATTGTCTTCATTAGAATACAGGTTGCTATCAATATTCTGCAGGAAAATATTTCCCATAAAATTTAAGAGCTTCTCTTCCCTAGAATTTCCTTTTGAGAGTTTTAGCACTTGAAAGACCATCAAGTTCTTTGATAAAAAAGCCAGCTCGCGTTTGTATAATCCAGGTGACTCCCAAATATGTTAAACCATGTTCTGTGAAGAACTCTTTGGAAAATGTTGCTATTGTCCAATCACCTCATTTTACAGATGTTCTCAGATCAAGGGAACATAAAAAATTTAATGTAGCTTTTCTTGATCATCTCTGTTACAGAAAATTGGTGGACTTCTTTTTGTGTTTTCCCACAGCTCCTGGCATTTGTTTTTTGGAGCAAATTTTCATTTTAAGTTATGTACAAAATCACTTAAAATGATTTATTTCACAATTGCCTTCTTCCCCTAGTGGACTCTGATTTTCTATGAGGGCAGAGGCCATGCCTATTTTTGTACACCTTTCTCCCTAGTGTTTAGTATACATCTGGCACTCAGTAGGTGCTCTATGAGGTCAAATGACTGCCTGACCAATTACAGTGTAGTGAGAGTTTATAGACAGCATCTATGTTATACCCAGCAATCTCTTTAGCTTTGCATAATTACAGAATAACCCTCCTCATTCAATTTGCAGGAATTAGTTTTAGAATAAGGGGGCCTTCTATTTTGAGAGCTATATAGCCGGAGTACTCAGCTTAGAGAAGTCTTGTGAAATAGTTGTATCAGCTTTGGAGAGACATCGCCATATCCAGGCTGAGGGCACACTAGGATTGAATTCCTGTGTACTCACAAGTGTTTATTGAATAAACAAATGAATGAACAAACAAATAAGAAATCTTGGACCACCAGCTCTACCTGACTTGGTAGTGACTCCAGGTAAGGTTGAAGAGTAGGTGTAATTTGTACTGAGTGCATTTTCATTCTCCAATAGAATTCCCCATGAGACACCAGTGGTCCCATTGTGTCCCTTGCATGATGACAGTCAGCTTTCTAAGATTTCGCATAGGTGTCTGACGCTCTCCACTCTTTTTCCATCCATCTCCTTAAATGCACTATTATCCTGAGCTCACCTCACCTATGGCCCCTCTGGCCCCCTCAGCCCATGCCTTTCAGGTATGGCAGGGATGACATTTGTGTATACAGGAAGACCCTGGATCTGGAGACAAAGAATTTAGGTGTAAGTCCCAGTTCTTGCTCTGAGGAACTTTGTGAGACTGAATAAGGCATTGACCCATCAGAGCTTCTACTTCTTTCTGCTAAAATGCCCACAGTAATGTTTGCCTTACCCACACCAAGGATCTCTTGGAGGAACCAGATGAAGCAATGTGTATGAAAGGACTTTGTTAACTATAAAGTCAACTGCGTTTAAGAGTTTTCCAAAATTGTCCCCAAAAACCATAATTATGGGAGAAGTACTACAAAAAAGTTTCTGTGGTCTAACATGCTTCAGAAACAATGCATCCTCCATGGCTGCTCTAGATCTTGATGACACACATTAGGAATTAGAGATTTAAAAGTCTCACAGCAGATAAACCTGTTGGACTCAGAGATTCCCCCAAGTACTTTCATCACAAATTCTTTCTTTGGTTGGCTAATATAATAAATATTAACATCTGACAAGACACTAGTGTTGCACAGAACACACATTGGGAAATGTTGCACCCAGCTTATGTAAGGTGACCTCATCGATAGTGTGTGCCATGCCTTCCCAAATCCAGGTTTTGTTTTGTTCTGTTCTGAAAACCTTCACTTCTTGAACTAACTTGAATGAGATACAGTGGGATGATCAGATACATTGGCAAAGGCGGCACTTGGAAGAGGGAACCTTCTGGCACATTGGAGAACGTAGACAGCTGATGCCTTGTCTTTTCTGAACGGCCAGTCCTGGAGAGCCAAGCCAAGTCTGTCAGCCCCTTTCCATCCCCTCAGTACAGTTCAAGGCCTCATCCTCTCTCCCATAGACTAGCTTAACAGCCTTCTTACTAGCTGCTGCAGTACCTGGGTTGCCCTTGACTGTTGAAGATCATCCCTAAAAACTTGACCTTGTTTCTTGCTTGCTTAAGAATTCCAACTGACTCATTATTTTTGTGTCCTTCTTTCATTTTGCTTTTTTTGTTTTTGTTTTATAGGATGGAGCCTAAACTCTTTAGCAATGAATTTGTGATCTTTCATGTTCTGACACTAAATTACCTTTCCAGCTTCACTCTGGTGTAAACACACCTGTTTCTCAACCACTCTGACATCTCACTGTCCCTTGAATGAGCCACGCCATTCCATGATACCAGACCTTTGCGCATGCTGCATCTTCTAACCCAAATGCAATCCACCAAATTTCTCTTTTTAGTGCAAAACCTAATATAAATATTCACTCATCTGTGACTGCTCCAGGCAGTTAGGCTCTCTCTTCTCTGGGGTTATTACATTTGCTACAGTGGACATGGCTGATGTTACGTATCAGCCCCTGGCATTGAGATCCAGAGCACTTTAGAGTTTGTTCTCATCTATACCAACTGCCATGTCAAATACCATTGTCTCAGTGGCTTAAACAACATAAATTATTTCCTCACAGCTCTGGAGGTTGGAAGCCCAAAATCAGGGTGCCAGCATAGTTGGGTCCTGGTGAGGACCCTCTTCCTGACCTGCACATGGCTGCTTTCTCCCGGTGTCCCCACATGTGGAAAAAGAGAGCTCCCGGGTGTCTCTTCTTAGGAGAACATTCATAGAATCACAAAGGCTCCACCCTCAGGTGACCCTAATTGCCTTCCAAATGGCCCCAGCTCCAAATCCCATCACATCGGAGGTTAGAACTTCAACATATGACTTTCACGGGGACAAAAACATTCAGTCCATAGTGGAGTTATTCATATTAGTATCCCAGTACATAGCACAGCAGCTGACACGTGGTGGACAGCTAATAAATTATCATGGGTAAATACATGGGCAAACAAATGAACCAACATAATTCTAGTGAAGAAAGCGAAGTTACAGAATCACATACAGAAGGCCCTGCATGGTGGCTTAGCTGTAATCCCAGTGCTTCCGGAGGCTGAGGCAGGAGGATTGCTTGAGGCCAGGAATTCAAGATAAGGCTGGGTGACCTAGGGAGATCTTGTTTCTACAAAAAATAAAAAAAATTAGCTGGATGCAGTGACTTCACCTATAATCCTAGCTACTCAGAAGACTGAGGCAGGAGAATGCCCTGAGCCCAGGAGTTCAAGATTACGAAGATCTCACCACTGCACTCCAGCCTGGGCAACAGAGTGAGGCTATGTCTCTAAAAAAAAAAAAAAGAAAGAAAGAAAAGAAAATAATGACACACACACAGATGATAGAGATGTCTCTATCAGACAAGTAGGCAATAGTAAGAAGTATTAAATCGGCAAAGAAACCCATCTGAGAGGTCTGGAGCAGAAGGACATTAGAATGCCACGTGCTCAGGGACACGGACAAGAGCAGAAATATGTCTCCCCTCAACGCCAAAAGCAAATGACACAACATGACTATATTGGACATCTTGAATTTATCAGTTCAATGTGGTTTATATGTTATTTTTTGCCTTTACATGCTTTTGGAATAACAGTATAAATATTTTTGACTTTCTTTATCTTAGGAGAAACAAAAAGGATTTAAGCAGGGGGCAAGTGTCTTCAAAGAAAGAAACTCTAGCATTTCAGTCTCAGGACTGCAGTGTGCTAAGTCTGCCTAACAGATTAATTCTACTGAAAGAGTTCTTTGGGTTTAACAAATTCAAAAGAAACAGGAGATAAATTCCTGTAAAATCATGTATTCCTAAACATTACATCTCCATAGGGCACTAGAAAATGTTCATTCAATACATGTTAGTCGAGTGTCTACAATATGACACTCTCCTAGGCGCTGGGCCCCAGGTAGAGGGCAGTGAACAGAGTCTCTGATGTAAAATGAGCTGTTCGTCTCTCAGCAGCTCTGGAGATGGTCCTTACCAATTAAAGAGGCTGACGTCCATTTGTTACCTCCTTAAATGGCTGAAGGAGCTGTTGATTGCCGGCTGCTTTGCTCAGGAAACCACTGTATTTGCAAACACAAATGCATATTTACACTCTGATGAATAATGAAGGTTATTTATTGCATGTGCTTGAAATAATGGTTGATTTTGGAGTGCCATTCATAAAACTCGCATCAAAAAGTGTGTTATGGTCTGACGTTTTCATTGCAGTTCAAGTAAAATAGTCCTTGGAAATTGTCTTGCTACCAAATTGCAATCATAAAGGCTGGGGTTCAGATGGGGAGAATCACTTTATAGTATTGCGAACTTCTGGATAATATATAACATAACGAGTTTAATTGAATCATTTAGTTGGGTTTTTGCCCAGAAAAGTGGGAATTTAAATGCTGATACAGCTTCAGCTTCCAATGACACCAGTCAGCACTCCTTAGATTGGATGTAAATAATCCTATTTGCAGATATGCAGTATGATAGGGGTATGCTTGTCTGTAAACTTGCTAGCAAAGGTAATTAAATAATTCCATCATGTCTTAATACACATGAAAAAAAATCGCTAGCCTCAAAGAAAGATTTGATATGTGTTTTCCTTCTAGCTACTAGAGAAAGGAATACTGAATTTTTAGCAACCATTATCTTACTTTGGAACTGCAGAAGCAAGATAGAAAACACACACACACACACACACACACACACACACATGCATGTGTGCATGTATACACACACGTACAGACTAAAAGCTCAGAAGTTACCATAGCAACAGTAGCATCTGTTCCTGACCCACGTTTGGAGAAGTTTGCCGCAAACACAGTCCGACCTGATTGGGCCATGTGATTCTTCTTTCCAGGGATTAGAGATTCTAATTTGGTTCAAATTCTACATTTTAAGGGTCATCTTGATTTAAATTCCAAACTTCTCAAGTCTTGTTTCCTGGGCTTAGCCTTATCATAGATTCACAGGAAAATATTGATAAACCAGCTATGGGGTCACTTAGAACATCGTAATCAAGTCAACACTCAACAGGAATGAAATGCATCTCCTAACAAGGAGGCTACTTTGGGTTAGCTTTTCCAGGAAAGAACATTCTCAGTGTGTTCACAATGAGCCCTGTGCATGTGGCTAAACACAGAATCAATTTGTAGGCAAAAAATCCTCATGGAAAGAAAGGAAGAAGTTATTGATTAGAATGCCTTTCCTCTGGAAATTGACTTCCTGGGTATCATACAGGATGATGCAATTAAGCGTTGTATTTTGGTTATCATTGTAGACCCTTGCTCTTGATCCTTCACCTTTTTTTGATGATTCCTTCATAGTCTCTGTTTTTCCTTCCACGCTAACTCAATGTTTAAACACGGGTCTTCCCGGGGGCACCATCCTGGCCTCTTTCTCTTCTCATCGACTGTTCTTTTTCCAAGTGAAGTTAGTCACCATACAGCCTACAATTTGCTACCACCCATCTCGCCCAAGCCCGTATCTCCAGGTAACACCACTCTGCAAAACTCCACACGGTTCCTGAGTTGGTCACCTCCACCTGACCCCTCGCCAACACCTAAAACTCGCCATTGTTTTCCTCAGGTTGGCTTCTCCATCGCTAGCAGTTGTTGCTCCTCATTCATCTTTGTACTTGGATCTTTGAAGCCATGTGAAACTTCCCCTTAACCTCCAGATTTGCCTTGCGGTGTAGTAGAATTTTTTATTTGTTTTCCTTCCCTAATATGTTTGGAAATCTGATCCTTTCCACGTCCCCTGATGCCGCCTTCAGTATGTCCCTCATCATTTCTGGGGCTATTTTTAAAGATTTCTGAGCTGCATGCCCCGTGCCTTCCTCAATGTCATTCCCCAGGTGGACCACACTCAGGAGCCCTCCAGGACTTCCCTTTGCCTGCAACCTGAGGTCTGCTGTCTTGGTCCAACAACGATTCACCCTTTCCCTTTGCTCTCCACTACTCTGGCCCATGTGGCCTTCCCTGGCCTTTCTTCCCCCAGGTCTTATATAGGGGTCATGACCTGGATGGTCCCCTGGGTGCTCGGCAGGTAAAGCTGATAGTCACAGGGACTGTGCTCAACCAGAAAGAGTATGTACAATCCTAAGCAATTATACATCATTTTACATACACTGCACTAGGCAATCAAAACTCCTCTGTGGGCTGATGTGGCCTTTGGGAGGCCACTGCACCCTCTGTGTGTGCCCTGGCCACACTCAAAGACTCACATCCTGTGAATAAACAAAGTTCTCCAAGGCTCTGAGCTTTTTCATGTGCTGTTTTCCCTGGATTCTTTGCTGGGTATTTATTAATATAAAGGGACAACCTCCTCATGAGCAGGACTGTTTTGCTCCCCGTGTTCTGTAGATAAATTCACTAATACAGAGGACCTCCCAAACTCCCTCCTACCCTGAGCCTCTGCCTCTCTGGGGCCCTGACTGTGCCAGAACCAAGATTCAGCAAGGCAGTTAAGGGGGTGTTTTCTTTCTTTATGAACTTACAAATAACAACAATAAAGTTTACCATTTGTATGGCACTTGGCAGCTTCCTAAGAACTTTTATACATTTGATATGTTTGGGAAAAAAAGAGAACTTTAAAAGCATGAAGAAAGCAATAGAGAGAGGAAGAAAACTTGTTCGCAGACCATGGGTACATCATTGTGTTGTCATAACAATGTAAAAAATAAAAACCAAAACAAAACAGAAATTAAACCATCAGTCTCTGTAGAGGTTTCTAGAATCACTTCCAACTTTCAAATATGTGAATGATTACCCAAAACTCACTTTATAGATTTGCTACAGGTACAATGCGCCCTCCATTTGGTTTTCTGAAAGCACATACCAAGTTTTCTTTAATTATAGCCATATCATGCTTCTATGAAGGTTTCATATTTGAATTTATGGAATTGTTATATTGAAACGGAATTGTGTTACACCTTTAAACCTCAAGTGGCTACTACTA
The DNA here is from genome assembly GCA_004363605.1 of Indri indri. Taxonomy (NCBI): domain Eukaryota; kingdom Metazoa; phylum Chordata; class Mammalia; order Primates; family Indriidae; genus Indri; species Indri indri. The sequence goes on from RJWJ010012016.1 coordinate 17,976, forward strand.
TTTTATTAAATACAGCTGCCACTAGGCAATAAAAATCTCCAAGGGGCCAAAAAAAAAGAGTGCGGTGTTTTTCATACCTGCTTTCTTCTTGCAGAAGCCATATGCTAGTAATACATATATGCTGTCTGGTGTTCAGTATATACTCCAGCTCTGTATATAGTTAGCCTAGAGCGTTACACACCACCTGCATTATTTCAAAACACTGAACACTAGATGTCACAAAACAAAAACCCTGTGCCGTGCTCTCAAGCACAAATGCATTTCCAGTTGGTTAATGAGATATACAGAAAGCTGCTACAAAGCCAGAGAAGTTAATTTCATTATACAAGTTTAGGAAATAATGGTGGACTTTTGAGGACAGATATTCTGCACCCATAATTAGCTTTAAGATAAATCCATTTGGTATGCATTTGGTTTTTCATTAGGACATGCATTTTCACTCCCATGTGCAATGTTTGAAAGGTTTACATTACATAAAATTAGGCTGTATAAACTGTGTGCTTCATCTCTTTCTCTAATGTGATTGCACCTTCCCTTGAACACAGTAGCCTGAATGATAGCCTCCATTGTATGCAATGCACGTCAATAAATACCGAACATGAATGTGAATCAATATTGTGTTAGTATTGGGATTAAGCAAGCTATTTTCTCCTCCTTTTTTTTTTCTTCTGGGGAGATGAATATGAGTAAATAAAATGAGTGTTTGTCTGAAACCGTGTTGAGGGATTAGGCTTTGTGTTTTCCTTTTGAGGAGCAGCATGCCAACTGGCAGGCCTTGGCTGGCTACCTGGGCCTAGCACAGAAAACGAGATGCTCACCCTTGTCGCAGTGAAGCCTGCTGCTTTGAAGGACGCAGGAAGGCGGGCCTCCTCTCGCCCAGAAAAGCCAGGTGCAGTTTCTGCAGCAGGGAAAGGTTATGCTTCATATGACTTCGTTTTCTCTCTGCAAATTAAGGGACAATTTATGAGTGTCTAGACAGGAATTAATCGGAATAATATTGGCTGCTTTTGACCCGAGAGTGCTATTACAATAAAGTATATACAACACAAATATAGGACAAAATCATTTATATAGCCTATTATCATGCCAGCATCCAGAGGCACCTTGCAATAATAAAATGATTTACAAAAGAAAACACTAACAAAAACATATCTCTGATGATGAATGGCTTTGAAAACCAAACGTAATCTGTTCCTGAAGTTATAGTTAGAGGGAGTCTCTTCTGTAAGAGCTTAAAAGATAAGGAGATTTCAAATTATAGGAAAATAATAAAACAGATTGGCGGTGGGGAACCACAGATATAGGACAAAAGTAGTCTCCACGATTTATAAGTCAGTATGTGAGAATCGTCCAAAATCCCTGTAAGTACTAAACCTAGAGAATATATGTTCAAATGTAAATGTACTAATTGCCTGTCAAATGGAAACAGAAATCTTGTACATTAAAAAAAGAACAAGGAAATGCTAGGTTTTTCTATGAAAAAAATTATGAAGTTCAGAAAACAGTTTTAATAAAATGTATCACTTTTTTCAAAAAATTCTAAACAAGAACTTTCTTGAGGGTAGAAAACATTTACAGAATTAAACAATTCATAAAGACAGCTATTCAAACAATCCCAGCTATGACACATCATCTGATTCAGTTGTCCGTGTGTTTTCTGAATTTAGGTAGTTTATGGAATAAAAATAAACTTTTTTCTTTAATCTTTTATTTGTTTGAGTACAACTGTTTTTATTCAATGTGAAGCAATTATGATGTCATACATTTTATTATTTTATAGTTACTTTTCTTAATTTTTCATTATTTAATTAACATAAGTTCCTTGTATAAAACTTATAAAATACACAAGAGTATCAAGAAGAAGAAAACAAGATCCACAATCTCCATTTCCAGAAATAACCACAGTTAATATCTTGGTGTATTTTTTCCAAAATGGTAATTTTTTCAAATTAACTCTAAATTGATTCTAGCCTCATTTTAAACCGGAAAAATGAGCTATTTCCATACAAACTCCTGCCACATCAACTAGAGGTAAGAATTATAACAACTACTGGGTCAATTTAATTTTCCCCAATATTTCTTCCTTCCTTGATAATTATTGCAAAACTATTTGAATTGTATTTTCATAGTTTCAGTGCTGCAATTTAGTTTATGAAAGAAAAAGACAGTTTAAAAAATATGTTGATATTAATATTAATATTTATATATTATACTATTAACTTCAAAGAGTAAAATATTTAGCTTTTTACTTTCTTTTTTCTCTTTCGTGATAAGCTAACTAATAAATTTAATCTCTTATTTACACACATATACATATATGCAGGTATTTATTGCGGAGACACACATATGTAACTTATCTTCTTACTGTTTCCTTTCTTTATTTTGAGAGCAAAAATGTTTCTACTTTTTCAATAAAAGACAAAACAAGACTGAAGACGGGAGATTACATTTCTGTTTTTGTTCCAGCAGCCCAGCTCTGAATGAGTTTAATCAGCTGACAGCAGGAATGTAAAGGCTGGACTCCCCAGCCTGATGCCGCCGAGTGCTGGCTCTGTGTGGCCTGGGTAGTGACACTCTGTGCCTTATTTTGATGTGGATTATTTCGAATGATTCAATTTGAATTGCTATTCTAGCAGGAGAAAGATCAAGGCCACAATCTTCACAAAGAAAATACGATGTGAATATAATGTGAATACTGTCTCATAAAAGGCTCTTAATTTGGACTTTTATTCATCCTACACTGTTTCTTGGCCCCTTAAATTTGTGAATTCATACTTAAAGATGAGAGGAAAAACTCACCTCTCCACCCCTAATACAATTTGCCTTCTTGCTTAGCTCACTCACTGCATGATTGCCAAAACTGAGGCCACAGGCTCTCGAATCTTCTTGCTACTTCTTTTCTTGTCCGATAAAGACAGACCCAGTTTTAAGGACAATTTTACTTGATTATATACTTGTTTGTTTCTTTACTTATTTTGCTCTTTGATTTTTTTGATGGTAGTGATTACCCATTCTGTAGGCTATTGTGTTTTAAGAAAATTAAATATAAAATTTAGATCAGCAGTAGAGATCATATTGGACAGACCGATTTATTAACTCTCATTGTCATCTAAACCTGGATATGGCCTTTTGAGAACTTTAGGGCAAGAAAGAAAAACCTTAGCTGATTCTGCTGATACTATCGAAGAGTTGTTTCACTTGAATTATTAGTAACTTCTACTACTTCCTGATGAAATGAAAAAAAAAATTGTTTGCCCTCTTTTCCTGTAAACATGGCTAACCAATCTTTCTTAAGTTTCTGAATTACGGTGTGTTCTTTCTTATAGCAGCCTTGCCTCACCTAAATACAGCTAAGAAACACACCAGCTTCACGCAGAATCCCAGTCAATCTGAGGAGACAGTTCTGGTTGAAAGCTCTTGGAACTGAACTCAAATGGGAGCCCTCGATACCTTAAAACTGAAAGGATTTGTCATTCTCTCCTCCCAAAATTTCCGGTTTTCAAAGATACATTTTAAAAACATGAGAGATTAAATTTCCCATTAGATGTAACAATTTAACTGGAAAAATTCTGTGTTGGCTTGTTTGTTCCAATGAACTATTCAACTGTTCGAGTTTCATTCATTCATTTATTTATTTATTTATTTATTTATTTCCCCTCACAAACTTTTAGCTCACCGTAATATGGGTTCTTTCCTGATAGAGGGAGGCTCTCCTTCCCGCACGCAGGCGCTATGGAGCCACTGTGCACTTGCCTCGTGTATACACTAAATGGGCTCCCAGGAGAATAGATGGTTGAGAAAAGTATTCTGAAATTCTCAGTGATGACAAGGGACCCTTTAGAGGCAGAATTGCATAGTGGTTAATGGGTTGGGCCCAAAAGTCAGATGGCCTCAAGGTAAATCTTTGCCACTCAATGTACCAGCTATATGAGCTCGGGCACATGGTTTAATTGTCTGTGCATTGATACATAAAATGGGGACAACATATAGTAGCATCTATTTTTAAGATGTCTTCCTATATTTAAAGAATTTCACATTGTGCCTGGCCCCTAGCTTGGTGCTCAAAAACTATCAATAATAGCATACATTAGTAATTTCACCTCAAGCTCACACTGGTTTAATTCTCTCTGAGCCACATTCACAGTTTTTACACAGCCTCTCCTATCAGTTGGAGAAATAAGCTTAAAAGAAATAACCTGGAATTATAGTGAGACCTGCATGAATTGGGATCTCAAATCTGTCCCTTACCAAACATCTGATTTTAAACCCAGGACCTTAGCTCTTGGAGCTAAGTTTTGTGATCTGTAGAAAAGTATAAAGCCTCCCTTTCCAGGACTTTGTGAGAATTTAAATGAGATAATGTATGAAAATCTCCTAGCACCTAACATGTTGACTTGACTTGAAATTGGCTTCATCCTTCCCCATGAGCAAAGCTGAATGCTGTACTGACTGTTTACATGCACACTTTTCTCAGCCTTGTTCTTCTCACGTTAGCCTAGGAAATCAACCAAACATTGTGTCCTGGAAATAATCTCTAAAAGATTGTGATGGACATTGCTAGTTACACAATCAATACTCAACACTCACTTCCTCTCTTGCCCATTTTTTCTAGTGCAGTCATATGCCCAACCTCAGACCACCAATAACAGCATAACTCTATCATAACAATCTTGGTAATTTCTCCAATGTCACTTTCTGCTAGAAATGGGCAGCTACATAGAGAAAAAAATCTCTTAGGGGACTCCTGGGAAATATTTTACTCACAGATAAAAGAAAAGCTCCTTTTTATATATGGTCTTCACTTTCTGCCTTGAAAAGGCAGAGAAAGGTAGAGAAAGCTGAGTGGCCTGGATCTGTGCAGCCATATTGCAACCAAGAGGCAATACTGAGGAAATGGAGCAGAGTGTTGGAAAGTCCTAATGGCATCATAGAGCCACTGCACCAACAGTGAAACCACCTATCTCCAGACTTTTTGGATGGGGACATATAATTATAATGTCTTTATTGTGTTAGCCACCATTAACTGGATATTCTGTTACTTTCAGCTGGAACAACGATATATCTCTAAAACTCCTGTTTGCTTAATCTAGCCCTCTGACTTCTTGTTCCTGTTGCTGGCTAAATGATGTGTCACAGATATATAGATATGGATATGCACATAGATATAAATATCGATAACTGCTGTATATATATTTGCACAGGGAGTCTACATGACCAGCAAAAGGAAATAAGAGTAATTAAGACAAGTCAGGATGTTTCCAGAATCAAGGGAGAGGTTTCGTTTACATAAATATTCCTTTAGCGTCCTAGGTGAATAGAAATAATATTAATGATAATAAAATAAAAGCTATCGGCTATTGCACATTCTTTCTTGCCATGCTTGTTACTAAGCATAACCTGTATCATTTCACTTTATGCTCACATCAGTCTTTAGAGACAGACATTTTATTCCCATTTTACAGATGAAAAAAATGAGATTTAAAAAATCGAAGTTACACAGCTTACCTTAAATTTACATATACTCTCTCACCCTCTAACCTTCTTTAGGTTAGCCTCACTCATCCTTTCCTATGCGGCAGTTCTGAGCTGAAACATCATGTCCTTGGAAAAGCCTTTCGTAATCCCAGGCTGGATTACAGTTCTGGAGACACACGCGCTATTAGCACCCTATGCATCATCTTCACAGTCTTTCGCACATTTGTAATCATTTAATTGCCTGTAATTATTTCCTTCTCTCCCCCTTTTTTTGCCCTTTATGTTTCTTGGGAGGAAATGTCATGTCTGTTCTTCTTATCATTGCAACCATGTGGTTTGGCCCTCTGTTTTGCTTATGATACAAGTCATTCACGAAGTTTTTATGTCCTTGGCACTCTTTGGAATTCCAGAACTTTTCATAGCATGTGAAAAGGAAATTAAAATATTTAAAAATTCTTGAGAGTGTCTAATCACATTCATAAGGCATTCACCATTATCCCTTTACTTGTGTCTTTATATTTCCACATTTCATGCTGAGCTGTCCCAGAGCTGCCATGGCTCTACTTAGAGATTCAGCAAGCAAAGTTCTAATATCAGCCAGAGATATTTCTCCTAATGTGGAACAATTGTACCCAGTGCGTCTTATACCGCATGAGCTGTTCAGCTCAGTATCCATCCTATAGACGTCATCATAACAGTATTGCGATAAAGACTAATTGTCATCTAGTCACTAGACTTCCCGTCTTTTTAGCAATAGAACCTCCCCCATCCTGAGTCTCAGCTAACAAGTGGCCACGCAATTAAAAGCTACGCTTCTCAGACTTCCTTGCACCTCGTTGTGGCCATGTGCATGTTCTTTCCAACGCAATGTAAGCAAAATATGATGTGTGTAATTCTCGCTTTTACTTCCTTGCCCTCCATGACTTCATTTTTCTTCTTCCTGTGGGCTGCAATAAAGTCAAGGAACTTTTTGGCCAGGTTTGACCACATAGTCAAGGGCTCCACGTTAGGGAATTGCTGAGCAGCAAGAAAGAGCTCACCACAGAAGATACCAGGGTTCTAGAATCTCTTGTGGCAGAATCAGCCACCGCTCCAGTTGTCCAGCCTACCTTGGACTACTCCATGAGTGACATTAACTTTTATCTTGTCTGATTCATTGTGTTTTTGCTTCCTTTTATTAGCAAAGTTTAGCCTGTACACCAACAAATGTGGGTAATTATATGTACTTACAGCAAAATGAACTGCACATATCAAAAATGTTTGATACTTTACTGTATATCAGTGCACCATGTGTCATGGCCAAAGGGTCTAGAACCAAGCCTCTGTATAACTTAAAATGACAGGATACATCGATCTTATCAGCTATCCCCCAGCTCAGTTCCTCTCAAGTAGTATACAACAGCTCTCCCTTACCTTCTAAGACAGCTGGATGAGCACACTCTGGCAAAGAGAGAGTTGAGGCGCTCCATCTGGTATTGGGCTATTTAAATGTTAGTAAGGATGGGTGGAGTTGACTGTCAATTCTTCACTGATGCTCATTTTATCTTCTGTCTGGACTTTCTAACAGATTCTGCCAAGTTCTAGAGGAGGGTGGCAATGTTAACTCAAAAAAATAGTCAAATAAATCTGTTGTAAAGAAACTGAGAGACAAGACCCCTAATTATTCTGCCTAGTAGTGAAGGTTGCATTTTGGTTAGCACTTTTCTCTGCCACAATGCTGGTGGCCACATGAGGACAGGATATGTGAAGATGACAGTAATGAAAAAAATGATACCATGAGAGAGTGACAAACCCTAGATTCAACCATGTCCTCAGGAGAGACCAGGAACAAATAGGAAAGAAAGTGGGAGACCAAAACAGAGAATGTGGAGGACAGACGTTGCCCCTGGAAATGACAAAGGGGTGAGCAGAACTAACTTGTAATAGAAGGATTCCAGTCATAATGGTGAAGGATATTGAACTCGGCTAGACCTGTGTCCAAATCAAGGAAGCGCTTGAATTAGGGTGAGCAGTCTAGCCATGTTGCTTATGGGAGGATTTTAGTGACATTTTTATTGTTATCCTCACTCATTTGATTATATTCTCTGTGGAATGGTGTGAGCTGAGAAACCTGGACTCCATTTATAAAATATAAATATCTACATGCAAAGCAAATCTTCTTTATTTATCATGGAGGTCTGCCTGGGAATCATAATAAACAATTATATAGTAACCAGGGGGGGCAGGCTCAAGACTGGATTGAACATGTCCCCCTCCAGCAATGAAGAAAAACACTCTAGGGTCAGGCCAGGATCCTCTGGGGATCTTTTTTCAGAATAACAAACTAGACAGACATACTTTAGTCTCAAAGTGCATTTCAAAATTACATGACGGTCCAAGTTAATTTTTAGGGATCTCAAGTTGATGTAAACATGCTGATGTTTGTGTTCTCAACCAAGCATATGCAGAACATCAAGAGTTGGCTGTTTACCAAATAAATAATTCAAATTGATGGACAAAAAAATTCAGGAAAGATGGGCCAAAATATGCAAAGCTATTAACCAAATCTGAGTGTGAGGCAAATAAAAGTCAGTAAGTCTAAAGAATCTGGAGAGATAGGAACAACCAATCAAACTTTTCTTTCGAGAGCCAAATCGAGTAAGGAATATACAGACAATAACGATTTTTAAAGTGCGAAAAAATGTTACGCATATTAATTTTGCTTTATTTATGGTGTTATGTGTACTTTATCTTTGTGGAACTATCTTGTAAGTGCTTTGGAGATGTAGATGTGACTTATACGTCTTTCAGAGTTCATGGTCACCAGGAAGTGAAGTAATGTCTCAGACGGGAGAGGGGTGTGACTTCGAGGAGCGTGTGGGGCAGAGCTGGGCATGTTGGTCATAGAGCAGAGCGAAATAGGCTGAAAGATCAGGGATGAGGGCCAATCAGGAGAAACCCAGAAACATCTTTTTTATGATTTTCTTGGTTCGTAGTCAAAGGATAGAAGGTTTGTCATTTCAGAATTCTAAATGTACTGTTATTTGTGTTCACTATTTCTTAAATATTTACCAATGGTGATACTTAATAGTCAGATGGGCAGATTTTTCCCAAGGAAATATTAAAAAACATACTTAGTTATGAAACGTAGAGTGAGTGCACTACAGTTCGTTACATACTAGAGGCTCCGTCAATAGTGACACAGATAACCTACGGCCTTGGAATATCGTGGGTCTATCCTCTGCCGCAGAACACTTGTGCATTGTTGGCAAGTTATGTCTTAGTCCTTACCATTATGCTGAAAGATAAAAGCAGTATTATCCCCCTGTCGCAGATCAGGAAACTGATACACAAAGACTTTCCCAAGGTCACGTGGATGCTTAAGGCTAGGATTAGGATGTAAACCCAGGATCCCACTCCAGAATCTGAAACAGAAACCTCTGTGCAGCCTTGCCTCCCTGAACTCCTTTGCCCGTCTTCCGAAATGTTAGCAGGCTTCCAGCACAAATGATGAACAAATAATTTAAATTTGGGAAAAGTCCAACATTCAAACAACACTCAATAACATTACAAATAATGTCTATTCATTTGGAAAATGTGTTTTATTTTCTTATCTGAAAATATAAGCTCATGCCGTCTTTCTAAATTTATCATGACATAACCACAAATTTTGATTTCAATGTAATGTGAGACACTGAATTTTTAAAAGAAACCCAGAGTCTTGGAGTAACTTCCATGGTTTATAACATGAAAGGAAGGTTGAACCACAGTTTAGTGTTCCAGTTAATCTTAAATTGAAGGTGTAAAAAAAAAAAAAACACATCATTCAAACTCACAACGTATGAATTAATGTCTTTCTGTCACCAACCTCTTTTTTCCCCTACTCATTGGGTCAAGGGCCCCATGGCCTCTCTTTTCCTCTCTAGGGAACTTTGGAAAATACTTTTTTAAAAAACATGGCTCCTGACCTGCTAGCACCTGTATTTTGTCTAAATCAAGATGGGTCTGCTTGTTCAGAAAATATTTCTTTAAGAAGTTAAGAATGATTTTGGTGCTCAGCAGTTGAGAACAAAAACTTGGTTGGGAAAAAGGTGACCATATAATTTATTGTCCAAGCCTAGATTCTTTTGAGAATGAAAGGAGGTGCTAATAAGAATTTAAGAATTACAGTGGGGCAAAAGGCATAAATTTTCTTTTTATTTTATTTTATTTTTTTGAGACAGAGTCTTGCTCTGTTGTCCAGGCTAGAGTGTCATGGTATCAGCCTAGCTCACAGCAACCTCGAACTCCTGGGCTCAAGTGATCCTCCTGCCTCAGCCTCCTGAGTAGCTGGGACCACAGGTGCACACCACTACACCTGGCTAATTTTTTCTATTTTTAATAGAGACTGGGTCTCTTGCTCAGGCTGGTCTCAAATTCCTGACCTCAAGCCATCCTCCCACCTTGGCCTCCCAGGATTACAGGTGTGAGCCACTGCACCTGGCCAACAGGCATAAACTAGTCACAGGCAAGGGGGAACTGTGAGTCTTGTGGGCCAAGTGAGGCATTATTTTCCTGATCCTCAGAGTAATGGGAAGCCACTGAAATTTTTAAGCAAAGTGAAATGATTAAATATATGTTTTGAAAGTATAGATCCCAATAGATCACTGTAGTGTGGAGAACATATTTCAGAGACCAAGAGTGACTGCAGGTGAAAACATGTAGGTGGTGAAACAGTAGCCAATTGCAGGGGGCAATGGAAATGATGGAAGGGTCAGTTCTGAGAGGTCTATTGAGGGTAAACATCCACTGAACATGGAGATGGTTTGGATGGGGTTAGTGGATGAGGGGGTGAACAGAACCCAGGATAACTCCTGTATGGTTTGCCTAGGAGGTTGGATAGTGATGTTATTCACTGGGAACTGGCAGAGGGGTAAGATGGTGGGTGGGACTCTGCAAGATTCGCCCCTTCACCTTCTTGAATTCTTCACCTTCCTAGGAAGCTTTCCCTGGACAACCTTTGAACATATTTCTGCCTCCTGCACCCTCTCCCCGACTCCACATATCCCCAAATTTTTCTATCATCTTCTCTGTTTTATTTTTTTCTTTAATACTCACACCATCTAGCACAATTCACACACATACAAACGCTCTCTCTCTCTCTCTCTCTCTCTCATGTACTGTATGTACATACATAGATAACTTTTTTTAAAAATTATCTTGCTTATTCTTCATGCTCTCCACTGGAATATAATTTCCATTAAAAAAGTTTTAATGTTTTTCCTGTTTGGTATCCGAGATTCTTAAAACTGTACCTATGCTTATAGTAGGAGCCTAGTAAATATTTATTAAAATGAAACATGTGGAGTGAATCAATAATTGACTAAAATAAACTCTGTTACTATTTCAGATATTTCAGGTATTTGGGTACCACAGCTTTATGTTAAAAAATGAGCCTCTTTAGTATTTCCAGATTGAGGGCTGGGCAGGGGAGGGTCTCATAAATCAAATGTTCTCTGGTGGACCACTTTCAGCTACCCATGTGGTGCAGCTAAGAACAGATGTCAGATTCTCTCGGCCACTTGGTTCACACTGTTCTGTGCACCTTGCGTAGCTACCTGTACACTCAGGTCTGGACGCTCACCTTGTATCTCCACCCCTCTCCTGAGCTCAGCCCTTCCAATGACCACCATTCCCAAATGTTGTTTAGATGTGCAGTACGCATTGGGCATCCTCTAAAAATACACCTTAACCCAACAAGAGCAGATTAGGGAAAAGAGGAAGAGAACATAGAGACCATGGTTACTGAGTGTTCAAGGCTGAGAGGGAGAAGAGAGAGAATGAAACCCAGATGGGTGAAAGCAACATCTGTCTGTCTCTGGTGTCTCCTCCAGAGAGTGTCATATACCCCTGTGATCTCCACGAGTCTATAAGACCCAATAAGCATCTCCCATGGATGGCCGTTTTTCCTCCATGTGACTTTCTGCCCGGGCGTTTTCAGGTATTCCACTTCTTCAGCAGAAATGTTTAAGGAACTGGGACACAGGGGTTCAATCCACTTTTCTATTTATGTACAATTTCAAAAGTATTTATGGAGCTCTTACTATGCACTAGCTAGATGCCAGGGATGGTGGATTCAGCAGTGAAAAAGCTGGACAGGAAGCTGCTTCCTCAGAATCTACAGGACTTTAAATATGACCACTAAGGAAGATGCCATCCTTTTGGGCAAGACCCAGTGCTCCTCACCAGATAGACCTTCAACAGCACAGCTTCCACGCTTTAAAGCAAAGAAGAAAGTTCTCCCCAATCCTTACTACTTTTCCAGGGATACTATTTCCTCTCTGTCTAGACAAGGCATCATCCCTTTCAGAACATCAAAGCTGCACACACGCACACACACACACACACACCCCAAAACTGTTTGGGACGGTGGCCAAGCCAGAACATCATTTGTGAACTTGCTTGAAAAGGCACAAACCCTTTTAAGCTACTTAGGATATTATCTCTTTTCCTTAAGTGGTAGCCAGGTGACCCCAAAAGGGTGCATTGAGCTTCCAAAAGGTGCTTAACAAAGAATGAGCAAAGTACTTTGGCCCTAAGAAACTCTGGATCATTAAATAATACTTGCCTTAAATGCACCAATAAAACACTGTACATTAAGGTTTGGCAATGGGAGGGATGAGCCCAAAGATGGCTTCTTAAATTCCTTTTAGAGGAATTGGAACGGAGATTTACTTTGCTCATCTTCCTATCACAGAGGGTGATCTCCCTGAAGACTTTATTGGCAGCACAGTCCTGCCAAAAGCGCTCACTGCCCTTGCTTCTCTCCTCCCTGAGAACCAATGTCCCGTGAGAAAGCACGTTCCCACTGCTCCGCTGGTGTGGGAAACGCCAGGAGAAGGACTTTTCCCAAATCTGTGCGAATTGAGCAACTGGAAGCAACACTCACAAGCTTCCTTGTTTATGTTATTCTCTGTAAAAATATTGGAAACCCAAAACAAGTCAGAAGCGTGTTGGCACTGAATTATGTCAGCACAAACATTCAATTCAAAAGAATTGCTGGATTTATTTTAATAGCTGAGAAACCTGGAGGCATGTGCAGTCTATTCCGGCTGTCAATTTATGATCTTTAAAAACATTTTTTAAATTGACTGGTCCTTAAATACATCCCACCTCATCTTGTTCGAGCCAAGTTTTACAGATGCCATCTTAAAAATCAATTCAAAGAGCAGCCATAAACTCAAAAGCTTCCTACTTGAAGTGTATATGGCAGAATGCAATTTTGTTTAATTTTAATTGACAGAGATGTCAGCTTAAAAGAATATTTTAGAATATTAGTAGGAACAGTAAACTTGCGCCTTGACATTTTTATGGTATAATGGTATAATTCCCTGGAAAAAAAATCTCCTCTGTCAGGATTTACACTAAAGCAATACATGTGTTACTTTTTTTTCCCCCACTCAGTAAAGGAGTGACAAATGTATTACTAATTACACAATTGCTTTACTATGTGGAGCTGTAACTAAAATCTTTTCTGGATTTTCCAGCAAAATTGAGCTTCTTCCAAAATGATTAATTCTAGTAAATGGACTTCGGTAGAAAAAATTGATTCCAGCTGAAGGAAAGATCAGCTCCCTGACCCCTTTTGTTGGAGACCCAGGCATGGATGACACAGAAACTACTTAAGACAGACTTCTAAGACTGAAGACATACTGAATTTTACCAGGGCAGAAGTTTTTCAGCAAGGCACATGAGAAGCCAAAAGATTAATTCTTCTAACTTTAGATATAAACATAGACAAGAATTCTTGGCTATAAGTTCAAGAATGGTAGAAACTAGGATTACTTTGGGCTTTTAAGCCTTCATGTTTGGGCAAATTTCTCTGTTAGAACTTCCATTGCATATATCAGCCTTAGAACTTACTACATTTTGTTGAAATTATGTCTTTTTTGTTTTTTTGTCAATGTAATTTCCACTTTAATAGACCAAAGAGAGGATCTCTTTATGGTAAAAGTACTTACAAAACTAAGGATAGAATGAAACTTTTTTGGTAGATAACTTTGATGAAGTTGAAATTATGTCCTTCCACATTAGTGTACTCTGAGATGTCTTAGTTAACTTTGAGTTCATGATGTCTTGCACAAGCCTTGGCATATAACATAATAGTTGCTCAAAGTGTGCTGAGCTAAAATGATAATTTTAATCCAGCTAATATAAGCCAAGTGATGGCATCTTTTGCACTTTGGGATAAAACATAGAGTGCCACTTTTCCAAAAAAGATACCTGCAACCCCAGGAATTACCATTGGTCCTCAAAAAAAGGGTGCCATGCTGGAGCATGAGATGTTCTCCCTCAAATTCTCATGGTTTCTAAGGCTTAGAAAGTTTCCAGTAAACACACGCGCGCGCGCGCACACACACACACACACACACACACACACACAAGTGACATAGCAAGACATTAATGTAGGACATCTTGGACATCTTTAGGTCATAGACCAAAAGCAACATGGAAAGATAGCATACTTTCATCTTAGACATTTAGTTAGTCACCTAATTATGAAATCAACTTTAGTATAGTCCAGTGATTTCAATAAACTTCACTAAACTTCCATCATTGTTAAAGAGATAGTGATTACATGGGGAGGGGAGAGGGTATGTGCGTCGGTGACACACAGGTACTCAACATTGCATAGATTATACATTAGTAAGATCATGTATGTGAAACTCAGCCCTGTGACTGGCTCAGAATAAATGCATAGAAGGTGAATTAAAATAATAATATGAGCTACAAAGAATAAGAGGAAATGTGTGTCCAGTACTAGCGGTGGTACACATTGCTGAGTAAGAACCAAAAAGGAAAAGATTAGTTTTAAGCAGATCAAAAGAGGTTTCCAAGCATTTGATGTGGTTCTTCGAGGATGAATAGAATTTACGAAGTGGCCATAAGGGTGCAGGAATTTTTAGGTAAGAAGCACTGCGTGAGCCAAGGCAGGAGGCAGAGAAGCACAAGGTTGGTTTGGGTAATGGGAACTATTAATAGTTCAATGTTACTAAAATTTAGATTAGTCTATGTGTAATGGGTGATCTAGTTTAAATGGTATGTTGGGGTTTCCTCGTGACAGGCTATGAATACCATAATGCCTCATAAAAAGTTAAGCCAAAAAGTTAATGCATGTACCATCTTTGCTTACCTCTTAAAACCACTCATTACTGAAGTCTTGGTGCTTTAAGAGACAATGATATATAAAATGGTAACTAAGAGTTCTCTTAAAAATCATCGTCTGAAGTGTTTGAATTTTATCTGTTTAAAAGCAATTTCTAGAAGTCACCATTAGATCTCTATTTCTACTTGTTTCCAACAGATTGAATTTATATCAGTGTTTAACAAATTGTGTCCTGAGAGGCAGTGGTTTAATAAGGTATTAACTGGTGTTTCCCCTGAAAAGATTTCTATGGTCCTATCGGTTGTAAAGATGCTATGAAAGCCATCTTTCTCTAGGAGATTCATGGTGCACATTCTCAGATAAAAGGCTCTGAACATCCTGCAATTGAAAAACCAGTTTAACTATATTTCATCCTAAACCCACAGACTGTTTTTCACCACGAAAACTTACTGTGCCTATGTGTTTGTGTGTGTGTGTATGTGTGTGGTGTACTAACCATTGACATCTCACTTACATAATATTTTAGGGAACACATTTTGGGAAATTTCCAGATCAATTTCTGAGCTTTCATAATTATAACTCTGGATGGAACCAATCGACTTTGAACTCCGAGGAAAGCCTTCTGGAACAACAGAGATGATACTTCCGGGTTTATCTTTGAAGTGTACTAAAACAGATTGCTCCCACCCAAATTATATTTAAAATAATTCTAGACTATTACTACTGAATCCATCTACCCTTATCATCTAAAACACTTTAGTGCATTATATGGACTTTATCTGTCCAAGTATTCCCACATACTAAATGGAAGGGAAAAACCTTGCCACGTCCTGTTCTCAGACTTTGTCAGATAAAATTATCAAATCTTCCAGCCTCTTTCTAATGTCTTTGGCTCAATACTGCCTGGCTTGCTTGCAGTCTTGATAATGTGATGCAAATGAATTATTGTATGGGAGTTTGACTTTAATAGCAGAACTCCCCAAAGGTAACAGTGATGAAGGTGAAAACTTCCTTAATCACTCCAAAGTTACATATGAAGTGAGCTTCCAGTGAACATAAACGTCTTGCCTAAATCCTGTAGCTAATTCATGATGAGACACTGCACTGGAGTCCATTCCAAATTGTCTATTTTCTTTCTCACTGTACTTTCCCAACACTGAAGATTTTCTCACCCCCAGCAAGAGAAAATTCCCATTGACTTAGAGACGAAGGCATGAGAAAAAACACAGATGCTCCCTCTACAAAATCTTTCTAAGAGGAATGAAGAGGTTATAGCCAAGTCAATTAGTGGTAAAAGCACCTTTGGAGAAGAGAGAGATGAGGTTTGTCTTCTCTTAACACGTCTATCAGAAAATCCGTCTGCAGATATGCTAGTCATGGAAAAGCCACGCAGCCAGGTGGAGATGTCCCATGTACAAAGGGACTCAAAGTCAAAGGAAAAAATTCAATGCACTTTAAGGTTTGTGTCTGATTTCAGAAGACACTAATAATCTCTGCCTTGGCATTCATTCTCTGAACTTTCTGTTCTTCATCAGCACATTTCCAATTGCGTTATCGAGCAGGAGAAATGTGGTGGGGGTCAGGAAGGGGGTGAGTTGAGGGCCAAGAAGGGGAAACCAAGGGCAGTGTGGCGATGCTCTGTGCTCTGGGAGTTCGTGAATTTTAGGCCAGCTAAATCAGGACACAAAGCTACAGCTGCTAAACCACAAAGACCTACATATAGTTTCCCTGGCTCAATTGCTTCCCAGCCTCAAATCTGCGGAAGAGAGCCTTCCGTGGGGGAACCTTCTTCTTCCCCAATTAGTGCCTTTTCACAGTGGCGGGATAGAAAAGGTTTTACTCGGCAACATTACTCAGTATCAGTAATATGCAAAAGATCTGTGAAATCAATTCCCATTATTTCAAAGGACGCTGCATAGTAAAAATAATGCATAGTAAAAACACTGTAATGAAACTACTGCTTAATCTGCTGTGATTATCTAAGACGAACCAGCAACTGCTTCATCCTTATTTTGCAGCATCTGCTCATTGGTACATAAACTGTGTGTACTACAGCAATGCTTCATGTGATGGCAGTTGAAACTGAATTTTGAGGTGCCATTGGGATAGAAGTTCAGGGGGCTTTTGATTGAGCTTAAGATCATTAAGACTTCCAGTGTCACCTCTTCTGTCTCATTTGTTTTCTACATTCTTAGTTCTCTAAACTATGTTTAAAAAAAAAAAATGAACAAAAAGCTCAAAAAGAAATGAACAGAGCAGTGTTCTTTTTTTTTAAAGCTAGGTCGATCATTATGCAAATGACATGCTGCCCACATTCTCTCCCTCCCCCTGGTTGGCCCCTGCACCCTTTGCTAATAACAGTCGGCCTTGTTTGGCCACGGCTTGGCAAAACTCTCCAACATTTTTGCCGCTCTATATTTCAGCCATGACTTTTGTCATATTTTGAAGAGGGACTTGCACCTGGCCAACCAACTTGCATGCCAAGTTCCAGCCCATTGAGATTTAAAATGGATTTGAATCGATTGCCCTATGAAATTAAGAATGTATAGAAAAAAGATGGCAGTAAAAAGTCACAGTAGAGTTTTCTTGTAGAGTTGAAAATAAAGGGTATTGACATAGGTAGTGTTCACCTTTCCAGTACCTTTAAAAACACAAGCAGTATTTTTTTTCCCTATGCAAAGACTAGGAAAGAAAAAGCAGCTGATAAAATGTGCCAAGAGAATAGAATGTATTTTTCTCTTGGCTTAGCTGATGTAAAGAACAACAACAACAAAAAGAATATGTTATTGCAACTTAAAATTAACTTGGTACACAGGTATTTGCTCTTGGACAATGTATTATGATTACCTGTTGAGTGATCCTTTTAGTGGGAATTGGAGCCCTCCTTTTCTCTAGGGATTTCTGCTTCCAGTAGAACTAGCCCCAGTATCTTCCAGCTCTTCTTTGATGCTTTCTGCTCAGCCAGGAGGAAGACGAGCAGAGAAAGGTTATGCATTTGTCAGCTCACCAGTGAAAACTGTACTAGGGAGGTAGCAGGCATCTGAAATTGCCACGTAACCAAGAGCAGACTTGCCCTCTACTAAGCCAATGAAACCCAAGAAAATGCTAAACAGCTTCTAGTTCAGTCCAGCCGGAATGTGCATATGAACCACTTCAGGTCTTGCTAAAATGCAGATTTTTAGTGGGTTCAGGCTATGTAGGACCTGTGCTTCTGCGCCGGGCTCCCAGTACTGCTGGTCTGCCGAGGGACACAGGCTGCTGGTCTGTGGTTCACAACTCAGATGCCAAGGTTTGAGGAGATCAGGCCCCTTCCTTTCACTCAAGTCTTATCAGTACTTTAAGACAAATGTCTGAACGTCATACCAAACTGGACCAAAAGCTAGGAAAATTGAAAGTCCTGGCCCTAGAACCACAGACACAATCTCATCACTGGAATTTCTCTAGGTCACACAACAGACTTCAGACATGAGGCAGCTAAAGCGAGAAAGAGCTGAGACACCTAACAAACACCCGACGGCCAGCAGGTAGAGACCCAGGAACTGACCTTTCACTGGTAAAGTCACCAGCTGATGATGGCATCACTTTTAATATCTTTGATTCTGTTTGTAAATTGCTGATCTAAATCTATTTAATGTATATACAACTTTTGTTGGGATCACATTCAAATCCGCTTTTTAAAGAAGGAATCTATAGATTTAAATAAGCAAAAAAAAAAAAAAAATTATTATTACTCTTTGAATAACAAAAGGGTAGTTATTATTTATAACATTGTATATAGTTAAGATGTAGCTGGGCAGTTGATGGTATACTACATTGTTGGAAAATTCACCCTTATGTCCTAAGACATCTCAGCCAATTATATGGATGCAGTTGGACTCAGGAAGCTAGCGGCAAGCTTTTTAAAGACTTTTAAAAGATGTGTTTGGATAAGGCATGGATTTAATATCTTCTGATGGATATTAAATAAAATGTATTCCAAATGATACCCCTACTTTAGTTTATAAAAGAACAAAAAGGATTTTTTTTAAAAACTTTCAAAAACAATTGCACAATGACTATTCCTGTGGGCTCGTGTCTCAGCACCTGTTCCACCCTATGTGACAAGTCAGTCATGGTGCACCCCGACTTATCAGTCACACTAGCAATAATGGGCTCTGTCTCTCCCTTTCTCTCTTTTTCTCTCTCACTCTCTCTCTCTTCCTGACTTTTGGGTCAACACAGTTTAAGCCAGGGAATCTCATCAATTGTAAACCTTTCTTGTCTTCTGGCTAAATAAATAAATAAAGAAGAAGAAGAAAGATAAGAGAAAAAAGAATAAATAAATGCTGGAGTGGAATATTGCTGGTGAATTTTATTTCACTTTATGTCCCAGTGCTATTTTTATAGCAGGAGTCCAATTGTTAAACAAACATTACAAATACAAGCACCATAGAAAGGTAGTGATTTTATCTCAGCCACACAGGGAGATACATATGAGGCAAAAAGCACAGATGGGATCTTCAAATGTATAGGGCAAGAGTGATGGTAGGTCAAGTAATATATATTGCATTTTTATTCCTACATAGAATTGAGAAACTAAAATGGAATTTTTTTCTTAGTTTCTATGTGGCTTATCTATTTGGGATAATGTTTCTGTGCATATGAGTTGGTAGAAGGGATGGCAAGCAGCTTGTGGAGATAACTTTAAGAACTAGAGAAGAATACGAAAAATGTCTTAGCAAATAAAAGAGTATAAATCCAAGTTGAATATCATTCACTCAAGCAGCAGTCTACTCCTGTAGGTAATGAGCCTATCTCAAAGTATCATGTTGAAGATCAGATTTTACCCTTTCAAAGAAAAATAAGCAAAACAAACCTAAGGGGTATTATATTACATTCTCCTTCCTTTCAGGTTTTGGAGCATTCCTTTCCAAGAAGGTAAAATCCTTAACCGACTTCAAGAATTTTTCTTTTTTTAATTCTTTAGGTGAATGATTTTCTGTCCTCATTTTGCCAAACTTTTCCCTTTGTTTGCAATTTCAAATACATCTTCACCTTCAAAAGTAAATGATTCTGCAAGTGCTGTGTTTTTCACATTACAGTACTGCCGAAGCGTCAAAATCTGAAGAATGCTCTTTTTACAAACAGGGATAAACAACTAGATTTGGAAGTGTCACTAGAAGCCCGCATTGTAGGTTGTGAATTGTTCCAGTGTTATTTTTACAAGTGATATGTTTACTTTTGTGATCCTTTAGAGATTTGGTCTATGAGTCCCAGCTGAGAATCCCAAGCACTTCTTCAGTCCCTAAGAAACGGAGAACACCTGGAAAAGGATTCTCTAAATGAAAAATACAAACTCTCACCCCAAACACACACCAATGAGCTGCCTGAGAATGGCTGCTCCATTCCCAGTTCAAAAACAAACAAAAATACAAATGGAATAGAATATTTCTGCCTGATTGTCCTTCACCTTGAGTCTTTGGTTTAAAACAAGCAGATAAAGAAATAAACATTCCCCAAAACCATCCCCTCCCCGTGCCGTTAGGATCTCCAAAGTAAATAAAAAGTGGTACTGCCGAGAGTGAATTGCTGCGGCAATTCCAGGGAGAATCCTGATTTTAGCACCACTGTACCAAATTTGTCATTTAGGGAAGCTCTTGTTCCCTTTATTGAGTTTCACTGTAGCGAACAATTTCTGCCTGCATCCCTCGTGTGTCCTTTTGGTTTATTATCTTTCGCTGTGAATTGAGCCTCCACAATCAGTTTCACGGGAAGCCTAATTTCGCTCACTGCTTATACATATGAGGCGACACCCCTCCCTGCCTCCCCCTCTCCCGATGTTCTTATCAAATGAAGAATTGTGGATAAGGGTTAGGTGCAGATAAACATGAGTGTAGCACTTTCAGAAAGGTCGTGACCCCCCCATAAGGTGCTTCTTGTTATGCCTGACCTTCAGATTTTCATCATCAGCCCGCCTGACAACTTAATAATGCAGAGGACCAGGATTCATTTCGCCCCTCTGAGAAAGCCAGCACGGGACGCCCTTTTCCCTGATTATTTCCCTGCACTCCCGGCTGCCCTTTATAAGCCAACCAGAACTCCATCAATCATGCCCCTCTCTTCCCTCGCCTCCTCAGCCCCCAGTTCTGAAGACTCTAAAGCTGCCCTGTGCCTTTTGTCTGGGGCTGGAGTGTGTATACAAAGATCCCCAAAAGGGGGATGGAGAGGAACACCTTTAGCAAATAACTGCTCCCTTTCCCATCCCCTGCAACCGTGTCTGAGCGCTGTGCGTTTCTTTTTCTTTCTTTCTTTCTCCTTCTGTTTGGAAGAAGTGCTTTCAGAAGTTCCCGTCCTCATTTGCGCGTATCATCGTCATGCACCATCTCTCTTAATGAGCTCCTGTAAGTGCTGGGGCTTCAACAACCTGCGTGTAAGTTAGAGGTTTTCTGGTTTTTGGCCTTGTTTATTCGTTGTGGTGAGTATTGTCGTTATTTGTGGTTTTAATGTCCTAGAATTAAAGGAGATGAAACGTGTTTCACATCTTCTTTCCCAGCCCTCTTTTCTCCTGGATGCAGCAGGAGGAAAGAGTGAGAGAGGAGAGAGGAAAAAGAGAGACAGGGACAAAAACATACAGACAGAAGAGAGAGAGAGAGAGAGAGAGAGAGAGAGAGAGAGAGAGAGAGAGAGACAAAGAGAGAGAGAGAGACAAAGAGAGAGAGACAAAGAGAGGGAGAGAAGACTCGAGTTTGTGGCAGTAATCAGGCATTTATTTCACCGTGGTCAGAATAAAAATGGTATGCAGAAGTTTTGAGGGAAGAGCATAAGTGCTTTTAGAAGGTGATGATATAGATTGGAATTGAATTGTAATTGTTGTAATAAACCTGTTCTATAAAATACGCATGGACTTCACTCTTCGCCTTGTAAGTGTTTTCCAGCAAATAAAGAAGTGGTTTTAGGGGAGAATATAGGTAGTGTCCAACCAACAAGGCCCAAGACGCCTTCTGCGGGGCCAGGACCACGGCCTGTGGCAGCTGCCTTTGCACTCTTGGAAAAGGATAGCATTTCCCCTAGGCTAGTAGCTCAGCTGGATGAGGGAACATCAGCCCAGCCAGATAGTCAACTTGCATCCCAGGCTGCTGGGTGAGCAGGAAGGAAATCTGTGCCCAGCTGGACTGGAGTGTTAGTGGGTCAGCTTAGCTCACACCAGGCTGCTGTGCTGAGATAGAATTTTTTTTTTTAATAGAAAGGAAAAGAATACACTATGGAAAATACAATAGATTCACTTGATTGCCAAATACACATTTTTTAAAAGAGCCAACAAACAAAAGAGAAGGGACCTTAAATCATCTTTGACAATAAAAAAGCCAAGAAGTACAGAAAATACATCACATAACATTTAATCAAAGGTATACATCTATCCTTTACTTCCCAGCAACAAATTCAAAACCTTACACTAAAATAGAAAACAGGTTACTTGGTTTTGTGGATTTTTTTGTTTTCTTTCTTTAGCAATTGACTGGCAGCCTTGAGATAATTGGTCTCTAAGTAAGCACAAGAGATAATGGACACACATTTATTGAGGACCTAGTGCAGGGTCCTTAGTGAGGTATATGATGCTCAGAGCCTGATATGAACTGGACACTTGTATTATAGATGGATGTGTGGAGAAACTAAAGTCAAGATTTATAATGTTGACATCTTATTTTTAATACCTACTTCCAGAAATGAATAGAATTCATTGGGAACATTAGACTTCAACTTGACTTCCAAGGATTCTGTGTGCATATATGTCCTTGATGTTGCTTTTATTTATCTATATTTTTTAGAATAAATAAGTCATTGTACTTATAATATGGGTTGTTCTGCAAGACCAGAGATGAAAACCAAAATACCTCCACCAAGAGACCTTTATTTTGGTAAAGGAGACCTCTGATTTTGGAGATTGGAGACACCGAGAATGATCATTGACGACTTGCACCTTCCGTGACTATACACTAGGTTTTAGTCTCAGGCAGATCCCTCAGCAGGGGACATCTTTCATGAAGAAGCAGGTTTAAAGAAGAAGATAATAAATTTATCTTGACATTTCTTGAATTTGATGCTTGCCAGACAGCTTTGTGGAGATGTAGCTGTGGATGGACAGTTGTATACATGAATTCTAGGGTGAGATCAAGACTAAACTGATTAGATGAAGCCATGGGAAAGGATAGAAAAGCATGCAGAATGAGAAGAGACATTAAGAGGAAAGCCTAAGAAACACTAGGGTTAAAGGACTGCCAGAAGAAAGAAGCATATGTAGGAAGCAGAAAAAAGTTAAGAAGTAAAAAATAAAATTGCTTTGTTTATATGTTTGTTTGTTTAGAATTCCTCTCCACAACCCCCAATATGTAAGTTTCTTTAGGGCAAAGACTGTCAGTCATGCTCACAGATATATCTGGAACATAATACAGCACCAAATAAATATTTCAAATAAAAATGAATTGATAGGTAAAAGGAAAATGTAGCGAGTGTGGTACACTTTCCTATTCCACAGAGATATGGAAGTAGAGCTTAACAAAGAAGGATATTAAAAATGCAATACAGCAGAGAGAACTTGTTGTTTAAGGACTGGAGAAATAGACATTGGATTTGCCAGTTAGGAGGTCATTGGTGATTGATTAAGGAATCTTTCAGCACAGCAGTGAGAACTAAAACTGGATTACAAAAAGCTGAAAAATGCAAGAAGTTAGTAAAGTTTAGGCTGTTGAATGCAGAATTTATTTTCAAGAAGTGTTTAGATAACAAGGGTTTGGCAGCGAGGCATGTGGTAGACTAGCAATGGATGCTTTTCTCCTTTTTTAACTATTTTCTGGCTATGAATGGAGCTGAGCACCTGCCCAAACAAAGTATAACAAACTACATTACCCTTATGTAATGATAACTTATTAATATCTATAATTAAACAATAAGGAATTAGGATTTTAACAGATATTTCTTCTTGTAAAATAATGTGTCTTAATTATATAAAATTTTTAAAAATTGAAAATAAAAACCATACCTTTTATCCATGTTTAACGTTTAATGTTAACTTCCAAGTTTTTTCTCTACATATGTTTAAAAAATACAAACATCATAGGTGTATAGTTTCATATGTATATATTGTCATATGTATTCTTTTTTTAGGTACCATGCTATTAAATGTTCTTCAAATGTGACTTTTAGTTGGCCCCATGTTAAACCATTCTATGGATATAAATTTATTTAACTTTTCTCCTGTTTGGGGATATTTAGTTTTGTGGAGGACATTTTCTACTCTTTGGCTGCCCAGCAACTTTTGAACATTCTTTCTGTATCAGAGGAATTGCCCATATACATGTCCTCACTCCCCAGCTAAGAAACCTGAACTCGCTCTCCCAGCCTCCCTTGCAACAAAGGTGGAGTCATGTGATCCAGGCCCTACCAATCAGACACCCCTACATGACGCTTCACTTAGGAAGAAAATGTGGAGGGAATGGGCAGATCTATATCTGCTGAAAACAGCATGTTCATGCCTGGCTTTTGGGGGTCATGATTGCTAAAGTTCTGGCATTTAGGATCCAGCCTCTGGTGTGAGCTGTGGGTTCTGTAACAAAAAAACAGCAGTTTGGGGGTTTTCACTGGAGTGGTCCAACAATGTGTCTGTAGAGCCCATAAACCTGACACAAGCACTCCCTGGAATTCTGTAAGCCACTTGTAAAACATTTCTTTTTTGTTTAAACAAGTTAAACAGGGTTCTGTTTTTGTTTGTTTGTTTAATCTAAGAACCCTAAAGATTCAAAGTTGTTGTTCATGTTTGGCTGAGATGAATGTATTTGTATACCACTTTTTTCACTTTTAAATTCCTTGTAGAATTTCTGAGTCAAATAATGTGAACATTTTTCAGGTTCTAATACAGTTTAGCAAATTCTTTACTTAGTATCAGAGTGGCAATATATAAAGAGTCATCTTAATGTGTCTTAACATAGAATATTAACACAAAAAAGCTTTTAATTAAATAGGCAAAATAGCCCTTCATTGTAGCTTAAGTTGTCTTTTTTTATTACTCAGTAGAATAATTGCATGTTTTTATCAGCTTTATTTTTTCCATCATGATTTATCTGTCAATTTTCCTTATTTCTATTAGGATGATGTATTTTTTTATTGATGTATAAATGCACTTTATAAATTAAGATTTTTGACCTTCGTCATATATGTTGCCAAATATTTAGTGATTTATTTTGGATTCTTAATTCTAATTCTACTAGTTTTTGATGTGTAAAAGTTTGAAATGTTTATATGAACAAATCTATTGAATTTTCAACTGCTTTTTTTCATATTCTTATGCTTGAGAAGTTTTCCCTATCTTGAGACCAATTATATATGTATCTATATTTTCTGTCAGATTAATTTCTTCCTTATTCTTCCTTTATAAGAAAAT
>RJWJ010012017.1:8678-43039 GCA_004363605.1 Indri indri
CAAGTAAAACATTTAATTATTCAAAGAGATAAACCACATTTAAGAGAAATAGACAAATAAGACAACTTTTATTTTAATATTTCCATTAAACAACCAAACCAATTGCTTTCATTTGGTTTCCTGGGAGTTAGTTCATGGCTCAACAATCTCCTTCAGATACATACCCATGTCCTAGTCTATAAATAAATTTATATTTAAGATGAAGGCTTGAAGTGCAGTGTTACATGTGCAATAAAATGCTTATTTTGCTCATCATGGGCTCTACTTAAAAATGCCAAATCATTTTTGGGAGATTGTAATCTTAAAGTAAATCATCTTTACTTACTGAGCTCTTACTCTTTGAAAAGTTTTGTGGTATGTGCTTAGAGAATACAAAACTAAGACACAGTGTCATTAAGGATTAAAATTTAATAGAGAAACAAAATAGCCACAAAAAGTGATTTAACTAACAATCCATGTACCAAATGAGGATGCTATGTGAGTTTAGATAAAAAGAGAGATCATGGATGATACTAACAAAGGTAACAAACATTATATAGCACATATGATGTCCAAGCTCTATTCTGAGCACTTTACATATATTAACACATTTCATTTTTACAATAAACACATGAGGTAGGTACGTATTATGTCCATTTGATAGATGAGGAAAAGGATACACAGAGAGGTTAAATAACTTATGTAAGGTCACACAGCTGGTAACCAAACTTGGAATTGAACCCAGTTTAGCAACATCACAGAAGGGCATTCACAGAGTAACGTGAATTGGAATACACAGGATGTTAATCTCCAGAAAGATAAAGACAGTTAGGAAGATATGTTTAAGTTCATGTAAATCGAATTTTACAAATAAACATATTCAAAACTAATTCAGTCTTGCATGAGCTCAGATATTACATAAAGTGAATGTATGAGAAAGTATAAGATGAATGTGTGTGTGTGTGTGTATTTTTTTTTTTTTTTTTTTTTTACAAACCAGGCCAATTTTGAGAGGGAAAGGAAGGGGCTGCTAACTGAATGTGATGCCTGGACAACGTGCATGACCTATAGTCACCCTAGTTATGTCCCTCACTCAATCAGTGGAGGAACCCTAATATCCTTAAATCGTTTTTGGCTATGGAGGCTGTGTGATCCAGGCTGGCTTCCCTATACCAGGCTGTGTAAAATGCAGGAGAGAATAATAAACTTTAGCCCTATTCTCAAAGTTTGGCACAATGTCTGCACTCCAGTGCAATTAATTATCTCTGGCAATCTGACCTCCTGGACTTTGGCCTTTGCCTTCTTGGAGCTGGTTTTCTTCCTTCACTCTTTTTGCATTAGTTAGTGAACTTCTGTAGACACAAACTTTGACCTGCTGGAACTTAAAGAATCCACTTGATCATCTGGAGCATGTGAACAACCACATAACCTGACCTACAGCTATTTGACTTATGGAACTTGTCAAGACTCCTCCTGCAGAGCCAAAATTCTGTCTTTTGTATACTCCTCTCTTCTTTTACTAGATCTGTCTCTTTACCACCTATTGAAGTGGTATTTTATATAGTGCAGTTATTGGACAAGTTGGAAAAGATCCTCCATTGATTAAGAACATTTCCTGTAGCTGGAGCATGGGGATCAGAGAGAGCGTTATTAATGGATTTTGAGCATAAAAACGACAAGATGTAAGTAAAAATGAACCTGCCAGTATATGTAGGATAGACCACAATGGGACTCTGAGAATGGAAAAACTATCCAGGAAGACGCATAATTATCTATAAATAAAGTAATAGATGTTTGTTCTAAGGTGAAAGCAATGAGAATCCAGAGGAAAAAAACAGGTGGAAGAATATTGCAAAAGAAGAATCCTCAGAACACAATGACTTTCCAAAATCTGGAATGTGGCATAGAGTTCTCTGGGTTCAGTGAATACTCTCCTTGATATATTTTATGTTCGACTGAGTGTGGGAGAAAATGCTAGTATTTCTTCTTTGTCTTCACGAGGAACACATATTAATATGGTTTTATTTTTTATGTCAAATATGTCTTACTCACAATCACCTTCTCCAAGCAAATGGGGTACTGGAGCTTTTCATATTCGAGATTTAGCTCACTGGCTGACACTGGAAGGTGTTTTTAAGTAGTGCCTTTGTCATCTTAGGATGGAACTATGTTTCCATTATTTTTTTTCTCTGTATGGCTCCAGGTCAGGATTGGCCACAGGAGAAATTTGCAAGACGTTTGGAAAGTGGATGTAAAGCAGCAGACATTTTTTATTCTTTGAAGATTGGTACATGAGCTGTGAGAGCTCGCCCATGTGACTGGTGATCTGCTGGCTTACCGTGTTAGTATACAGCAGTACGTGATAATCAGTTGCCTATAAAAGTGACACTTTGGGTGGCTTAGAATAGAGCATGGAATAACTTAGAGAAAGTAAGGAGTACAGTCTTCTGCAATGGCTCTTAATTCTCTCATATCGTCTGATAAAAGTCAATGAAAAATTAATACAACCCAGTGGAGGCAGGACTGCTAATGGCCCAGGCCCTTCAGGAATGAAGGTTTGGATCACCCTACCATGCAAGAAACCGCCAAGTGACTAAGGTGGTTGCTGAGGACCAAGAGACTCTGGACTGAGTAGTGGAATAAGGTGATCCTAAAAACTTAACCATGTCACCAGTTACAGAACTGAGGACTACAATAGTTATGAGAGTATATTTCTTGTTTTGACATGAATACATTTATATATATATTCTATATTTTCTATATTATATACTTCTATATGTCCCCATTTAGTTAGAGCATATCAAAGGTGGGTGGATGGTATGTCGCAACCAGACAAGGAATGAACATCACGCAAATATAAATAAAAAGCTTTGTATCCTCTTTGGGGGGAAAGTAATAGAACGTTTTCAGTTTCATGAGGGATAGTTGCAAAAAGTTAAGTAAAGCATGATGTTTCTATTTTCTTAATTTAGAAGTTAAGTGTGTGGATACCAAATTGGTAAGGAGTGACCCTGGTGACTATGCACTCTTTCAAACTAGTTAAGCTGAAACTACCTTTTCCACAGTTCCCTTCCCTATATGCTACTAGATTAAGGTTGTTTACAAGAGAAATTTGTTCAAGTTTTGCAAAGTGGACATAAAGCAGTAGCCATTGTGTGTGCATGTGTGTGTGCCCGTGCTCTGAAGCTTGGAGTAAGACGCCAGGAATTGCGGCAGCTGGTGTGTTTTGTTGGTGACCCACTGGCTCACCTTATGAGTGAGGTGTATCCCCCAGACCTGTAGCTTGTCCAGTTTTTGTCATATATCCTTCAGCTTCTCAGAGATATGGGCCACTTGTGTATGCGGACCCATAGTGAAGGACATCAAGCTGTCCTGAATATCACCAACATCACTACAGTGAGAGGCAGTGAGATACGGATGTGAGTTCCAGTTTGTCCTTGTGGATTCCAGTTCATTTGAATTCGTAAGTTCTACTTTATGCTCCTTCTCCCTCACTTCCTGCCTGGCTACTGACCTGGTTAGCCTCTAGACTTTAGTCCAAAACTAGACTCAGAGGTGACAGCATTGCATAGACTGACTAACTCCCATTATAGCATAAAATAGAATTTTTATAAGACCCTTATTTTATATCACTCATAGAGTTTCTGCTTCTCTGATCAAACTCTGACTGCGATGTTTTATAAATGTTTATTGAATGAATTAATAAAATATGACTAAGAACTCTTCACCTGACTTTAAAGATAGCACCTGTTATATTTCATCCAAGAAATGAAAACACAGGAAATACACTGGGGAAAGAAAATAAAGATGTCAATCAGAGACCACAGGGGTTAGGCAAGGTGAGGGACCAAATAGTATACACATAAAATTGAAATGCAGGAATGTTTACATTCACAGAGTCAATTGTATTATAGGTTTGGATGTGGAATAGGTTTGGACTCATCATTCCATGTTGGGTCATAAGAACTTGGGAGCTAACATGAAGAGAATACCATTGGCCAAAAATAGGACAATTTGAGAAAATAATGATGATAACCTCAATAGATTAAAACATTTAAATGTAATTAAATCCAAAAGTTCAGAATGCAAACAACAGCAGCAACATATTGTTCACTATTAGAGGATACTAGGAAACTAACTCATTACTTTGAAAACAGGTATAAAAGAAAAGCCAACATTTTATCCTTGCTTTCCTTTATAAACTGTACCACTGGCTAACTAAACAGCAGAAGAATAATCCTTTATGACAGTTTTCTTGCTCATAAATGAAGATGCAATGATAGATTTGGAATATTACCATTTTGTAACCTCATTAGGCATTCATCATTAACAGCTGCTGACATAACAAGAGAATAGATCCTGATGAAATACACATCACCATCTAAAAAATATTCTATCTAAAGGTAGTTCATACCAATTTTTACCAACTACCAATAAATGGTAAATAATTAGTAAATTTATTAATACTATGCAATTATTTTTAATAAAATTTATAAAAGAAAATTTGCAAAAATATGAATTATAAATTTAAAAATGAATACATAGTAAAAAAGTATAAAACTAGGTGGAGAATCAACTTGGTAGCATGAAAAATTCTGGAAAACTGTGGAACAAATGACCCAGTGTTTTCAACAAATAAACTAAAAGAAAATAGAGAGGTGGAAGAGGAACCTATAGATTAGAAGAGACAATCTAAAGTTACTAAAATCATTAACTTGTATATTTACAATCAGTCATTGTTAATAATATGTAAATAACACCTCTATAAAATTATTTTTTCAAAAATAAACATCATATTAATCATTGACTAGATCTTATTTTTATTCTGTTTCAATCAAAAAATTATTAACCAAAAATTGATATTTGATACAATTAAAAATTTGAACATTTACAGGTTATTTGATGATATTAAGGAATTATTGTTAATTTTATTCTGTGTGATAATAGTATTGTGGTCATAGTTAAAAAAAAAAGACCCTTATCTTTTAGAGATGTAAAATTATAAATTTGATTCTTCAGATTTAAAGTGTGTATTGTAACTGTGTTTGCTATTTCAGAATACATGGTGAGAGGGTAGAAAGTGGCATTCATCTGCAAAAGATTTTGGCAGGGAAGCTCCTTTTCTGGGGCCTAAAAGGGAGACTTCACAGGGCTGCTCAGATTTTGCCTGCAATTTCACTAACACACCAGTTGGTAAAATGCAGTTCTTGCTCTGATGGCTCAATTTTGATGTCATATGACCTCTCTCCCAAGACACTAATCCCACCTGTTAAATGGAAAGATCCATTGCAAATTAAAAAATAATAATAATAATAATATATACCCTCCCCAATAGAGACAAAGATCAAATATACATTAGAGAAAATAAACTTACTTAGAGTCACTTTATTTGCTCTCCAAAGCATTTTCCTAACTGGGATAATTGCCAGGCTATTTAGAATCAATTAATTTTCATAATTTAAAAAAAAAATTTGTCAAAAATAGAATGCAAATTCTGTTAAGGGACATTTATTCTCTAGAAGCTTAAAAAAATATATATATATGTGTAAATGTACACGGTTGATGCATGATTGGAACTGCATAACTGTGACTGCATTTATATTAAAGAAATGGGTAATTTATGATTATTATAATGGTTGTAGCTATGCAGGCCAAGACAATGATATGGGTAATTGAATCTCATGCTTCAGAGCACAAAGTGATTGCTGTGAAGAAGTCAGGGGAAAATATTTTGCCCCATGTAGAGTATTATACATTTGAATGGTTAGGTAGAGGGAACTGAAGAAAGATCACTATTTCCTGAGGCATGAGGGATTTCGTGCAGTGGAACATCTCATCGGATACAACAATGGCATTGGTTCTACATTAATATTCATTACAATTTCCTTTCAACTTACATGTTGTGTGGGACTACAGGTAGGGTCATGTCAGATCTACGGTTATGTGAGTGACAGTTCTTGTCCGACACATTGAGAAGGCAAAAGGAACAGTGGCATGAAAGATATGTGTAAAGGAAAGAAAGAAAGGAGGGAGGGAGGGAGGCCAGGAGGGAGGGAGGCCAGGAGGGAGGGAGGCCAGGAGGAAGAAAGCCCCCTTCAAAGTTACAGCACCAGAGAGAACTAAGAAACGGAGTCTGAGCCAAAAAGTGTTGACACTGCCCAAGAGAAACAGACCAAGACTTCTGGTCATTTTTTAAATAAAAACCATTGTTAGGCAAAAATTGAGTGTTTGACCTGTGTCAGCTCCTACAGAACCATATCTTGCCTTTGATTTCTTACAGAAGGCAGTAACACATGCATTACCTGAGCAGTTTTTCACTAGAAAATGTGGCCATTCTTCTTCTTAGAAATCTCAGTCAATAGGCAATGTTTACAAGTGTTCCATTCACTCAACCAACACTTTCAGAATGCGCCCTGACCTTGCAAACTCCAGGAGGGAAAAATGCGGAAGGGTCATTCCCAGCTTCCCTCTATACCTTGTTCACTTCTTTGCATAGGAAGTGAGGAGTCTTTCTAGCAAGCCAACTTCGGCCACAAATACAAAGTCACATTGTTTGATCGGCTTTTTTAATAATGACAGCATTTTAGTTAATCTGTGTATTACTAATGCCTTATTTCTCATAGATTCCAAAGTTTGAAGGGGGAAAAAGGGTACCCTAAATTCCCAATGCCATGGACTAGAAAAAATAATAATCAATCTAGTATTCTCATTGCATCACTGTTGTACCTCACAGTTTAGTTTTGTAAACCAGTCTCTTATTCCATAGTTCAGGCACCATGTTCTCTGCAAAGCAGTTCTTGGACCCCACACCTTGCCAGGTTGGGTTAAGGGGTTAAAACCCAGATTGAGTTAAAAATTTACAGTGAGTCTGAGATTCTCTTTACTTCCTGTGCTTTTCCTATTGTACTGACTGCATTGTATTAAAACAAACTGTTTATTTTTCTTATTTATCACCCCTACTAGAGAACGAATCCCTTTTGGCAGACACAAGTTTCCATGTTTGTGTTCTCAGCTTCTAATACAGTGCTTGGCCTTCGGGGAGGGTTTACTGAATTGAAATGAATTGCCCTCTAGAATTTACCTGCCTGAAATCTGACTGCTTATCAGATGTGATCTGGATTTCGTAAGTCTGATATTGCATGCTACTCACCAGGAAGGACTACTAAATATGGTGGTGTTCTCACCATACCAGAGACCTGTAGGGGGTTCTCTCTCTTGCCTTTCTCTTGCTAAGAAAGAGAAGGCTGAGATGATACTTGATGACCCTGGAAGTTTCTGTGAGAATTATAAATCTCTTAACCAGAAAGTACCCTCGGCCTCTAGAACTAATTGCTGGTCCATTGGGGTTCCAGCTGTAGCTCACCTGCTTGTCCTGGCCCTGGAGACTTACCTCCTGGCGAAGACACTGGTTTATCATGCTATCTTCTTAAATGTGTATCCTGTCCTTCCTTGTTTTTCTTCTTCAAGTGGAGAGTAGTGGAAAGCATCCTAGATTAAGAAAGGCGTGCCTAATTGTCATATATTAAGATCAAGTCATTTAACTCTTGAGGATTGGATACTTCTGGAAGGGAATGGAATGGACTCTGGATTCTTCATTTCACTGAAATGATGGAGGTGGAACTAGAAATGGTTTAGAATTTCAAGATTTATTTATTTATTTACTTAAGGAGAAATAAATCTTTATTGTGCTAAGCCAAGGATGTTTTGGGCCCATTTTTGCAGAATCCAGTATTACTTATCTGATATAGCCATGATGCAAGAATATTGTATTTTAATTCAATCTTCTCAGAATATTTCCAACTTATCTCTTTCTAACAATGATTATCATAGTGGTGTTGTTTTATATTCTTGGGGGTCTTCTTTTGAATACTTTACAGATGATTTCGTTGGTGTATAGACTGTGAAGGCTGAAGCAGCTCCATCTTGGATATTAATCCGCTGCATTGACATCTGATTAACCCCTGTTCCAGGAATGCCTCTGAGATTTCTACTTTATCTACTGTTACCATAAATATCACCCTTAGATTGGAACAAACTTGACCACAAATCCTGCCCTCAGGCAGAATCACACAGCATCTCTCCTCTCCTGCAACACCATTTTTATCCTCTGTCTTGGAGCATCCCCATCAGCTATATGACTCAATTATTTCTCTGTTCTTTAAAAAACAAACAAAAATTTTCTCCTATACCTACACTCATTCCCATGATCTCATCCAATCTTATGGCTTTAAGTTTTCTCTAAATGCCATCAATTCCAAAACTTGTACATCTAGTCCAGTCCTCTCCACTGAATCCTAGACTTGTGCATTCAGCTGACTAGTTTATTGACTCCCCGTGTGCCTTGTAGACATCTCACACTCAGCAATGCCAGAAGCGAGGCCCTCATCTACTTTCCAGAAACTTGCTCTGCCCCATCCTAATTGATACAACACCATCCTTCAAAAAATCCTGAGTCATCTTTGATTCTTCTCTTTCTCTCACGCCCTATGTCCAATCTATTAGGAAATCCCATTGGCTCTATCTTCATAATATCCACAGTCTGACCACTTTTTACCACCTGTACTGAGACCACTCAGGTTTCAACACCTCCATACCTCACCTGGATTACTGCTATAGATAATCCTGTTTCTATATTATTTGTTCATAGTCTATTCCCGACATAAAAGTGCGATCTTTCAAAACACACTTAAATTACGTCATCCTCTGTTCAAATTATTGAAGTGACTTCTTAATGCAGTCGGAAAAAAAAAAAAGGAAAGCCAATATCTTTGTAGTAGCCTATAAGCCCCATAAAATCTCCCCACCTCAACCCTTCAGTACCTTTCTCCTCTAAATCTTCCCTTTTATTCCACTGCAGCCGTGTTGGCCTCTTTGTTACTCTTGAACATGCCTAGAACACTTCCTCCTCAGGCTCCTGTACTGACTTTTCCCACTGCCCAATCCCTCGTCTCTCATATACCCACTTCTTGTAATTCATTGCTCAAATGTCACCTTTCAGTGCAGCCTACCAGACCACTCTTTTTAAAATTGCAACTTCCCCCTCCAACTACCCAATTCTTCCTTACTATGCAGCACTTGTTCTTTTTTTCCATAGCACATAATCACCGTCAAATATGCTATGTAATTCACTTATTTATTATGTTTATCCTTTATTGTCTCTCCTAGCTAAAATGCAAACTCTATGCTAGCAGGCATCATTGACTGTTTTCTTCACAAATGTATCCCAAGTACCTTGAAAGTTACCCAGAAAATAGTAGGATTTAATAAATATTTGTTGAATTAATGAATGAATGATAAATTGAATTTGGTGGGCTTACAAATTTTGCCTTATTTCTTGCCTCTCTATGATAGTGGTGGCTATAACTTAGTTGTCTTTTATAGCTTTCCTTAAGGCTTTGTGAAGGCTTCAGTCATTCACATATTTATTATCAAGTAAATGTGTGGCATTGTTCTGATGAGTATGAATAATTGATTATAGGATTTTGCTAAGAATAAGCAAAATGAGCACATTTTCCCTGTCTTCCAAGAGAAATATTACCTAATCCTATGTCTAAAGAAGATAGATTTGTATCTGGAAGAAATTTTCTGAATTTAAACCACTATTCAATATTAGTGTTGCCGTTCCTTCATTTTATCATTCATTTGTTCTTTATTGAAAACCCCCTATGGACTTAGCACTTTGTCTTTTAAGCAATCCCCAGCGTCAGGGCGGTGGTGTTAGGATCAGGGATAGAGACAGGGAAGAATAAATACATGATTTTCTCCTGGGTATCCATTTATGCCAGTGTGATTCATTCCATAACAAAAAAAACAAAAACCATAGCATGTGACAAAAAGCTTATGTTTATAAGGCAAAAACCCTCCTTTCCAAAAGAGAAGACTTTCTGGCAGGTACAAGCTTAAAAAGGACAGAAACCACATCCTTTGTCCAGGTGCAATTTTGGGAATTACTCCCCTACCTTAGGCTCCTGAAACCTCAACACTGTAATACATTGTCTGGTGATGATTTGGGTAGCTCAGTCCAAAAATTATAAATTATTTTAAAGTATGATGTTTTAAATTTGGTATGTTTGGATGTAATTAGAAAAGTTGAGTTCATTGAGGTCAACTGATTATTAATTACGTGTTCTTTCTAAATGTTATAAGAGCTACACCTGCACCTTCGCCCCCTCCACTCCACCTTCCTACATCCTTAAGTTTGCTGTTTGAAGTGTGATTTAATTGTTTGAAGTACTTACTTATTTGTCACCCAGCCTAGAGTGTAGTGGTGTCATCACAGCTCACTACAACCTCAAACTCCTGGGCTCAAGCGATCTTCCTGCCTCAGCCTCCCAAGTAGCTGGGACTACATGTGCACACCATCATGCTTGACTAATTTTTTTATTTTTTGTAAAGGTGTGGTCTCACTATGTTGCCCAGGCTAGTCTTGAACTCCTGGCCTCAGGCAGTCCTCCCATGTCAGCCTCCCAAAGTGCTGGAATTACAGGCATGAGCTACCAGAGTGTCCTGAAGTATTTAAGGTATGAAAACACTGTATTATAAAAAGAAAAATGCACTGACCATACCTTCCCACCGGGGCTTTGGTGAACACCTATATGTATACATAAAAGGGGTTTCCTTTGCCCCAGACAGAATGGGCCAGTGCAACTCAGGCAGAGGCATCAACACAGGTTAACAATTCTGATTGAGAAAACATTTTTGCTGCCATTGGTGCTAAGCCAACTGGACATTAGACCTGCCTGAGGGGTCAGGTAAAAGCAAACTGCGCTAGTGCAAGCTGGCGGACCACAGGCAGCCAGTGTGGGCAGTGGCAGGAGCTCTCTGGAAAGAAAGAAAGAAACAAATAAACCTACCTAGACAGTTAACTCCTGCAAAGAAGCCTACCTCATTTCTCTGCCTAACCCACCAGGGGCTGTTTTCAGTTTTAGTTTGAACCTCAAATTTGTGGGAGAGAGAACATTGGCCAAAGTGCCTTCCTGTGTCACGACTGATTTTCTGTGGATCACCTCTGGACTGAGGGCTACAGAGAGTCCCACAGGATCTGCCACCATTCTGAGCCCTGGCTTCCCAAAACTTCTCCTCAAAAGGCTGCACGCTGGTTGAGTAAAGCAATGAGTGCTGTGGTGTACATTGGATGTTAGTGTTTGTTTCTGGCTTGGGAAAACAGTTTGAATTCTTCTAACACTATAATCCTGAAAAAGGGTAATGTGAATTTATATTGAGCAGAGGATGATTACACTTGCAAATATGAGTGAAACAATCAGAGCTTTTGTTGGGAATATGCTGTGGGAGGTCAAAGGGCAATTACTGAGCTCTGTCTGAAGCTGCAAAGAAGTCATTTCCCATAGCTAGTTAGTCTACTAGTCAAGAAGCAGGGAAAGGGAGGGAGGTAGTTGAGGATTTGTTCCACCTCATTTATTTTACAGCACAACAACTTGTTGTTGCTAACGACAACTTGGATGCGAAAGAGAAAATGGAAATGAAAGATTTGAACTTTGCTTTGGCATTATAGTGTTCATCTTTGCTGCCCTAGAAAAATCGGCTTCACTGAGTCTTGGGTGGATGGTTAGACCAAACTTCAGTTGTCATGGTAACGGAAACAGGATGATGCATTGAATAAAGCAAGGGATTTGGGGTTGGACTGCCCCTGGTTCAGTCCTGGTTCTGTCACTTACAGCTGTGACCAGGTTCCTCTCCGAGCCTCAATTTCTAGCTGTGCCATGGGTAATATCGTGTCTATCCCATAAATATCTGGGCAAATTACATTTTTAAAAGGCATGAAAAATGGGAAGAGCAATATAACTATCACTTGATAAACTCCATAAAAGTAGTTTGTGTTACTTTTAATGTGGAGACAGTGATACAACTAATTCAAACAGTAAATAATGTCAACATTATTTGTCTTATTTTTCCACCACTGCATTTACCTTCCTAATTCTGAATTAGACTTTTTCTTGATTGTGCAATTCCTAAGAATCGGAGTTAGAGTGGGAATTTAGGTGTGTTAGTCTAGTGGCCTTGCTCTTATTCTACTATATCTCCCTGAAATTTTCTGGGATCATAAAGGTACACTGATGAACAGAAAGTAAAGGAATTTTTTCCCACACAGAGTAGTAGTTTTACACAGAAGTCTGTAAAAGTACTCATTTTCTCCGCATAGTTGCCAGTGTTGAGAGTATCACATTTAAATTTTTCTGTTTGCTAGTGTTCAGGTATAAGATGGTACTTGAGTGCTATAGTTCACGCGAACCATGATAATTAATACGAAAATAAAATGATATAAGCCCCCTTTGTGTTCAGGCATTAAGTAAAGTAAGAAAAAATATCTCTTTAAATTTATCAGTTTGAATTCAAAGGAAACTCTGAAATAAACCAGTTAGACCTAAGTATATTTTGTCGGTGAAAGATCCATGTTGTAAATTCTCTTTGTTGATAAGAAATGCCAAGGTTAAAGAATATTTATGACTGAGAGAGCTAACCAAAGAACATGACTGATAAATAATCACGCGGAGACAAAGTAAAATGATAAACTTGACTCTGCACAAATACAATTGGCAAATTTCTTGTGTGTGGGTTTTACTTTCAACCAGTGTAAAAACACAAAGACTCTCTTGATGTTCAGAAGTTTTATTCCTCATGTGTACTGGGAAACTTTTTTTGAATCATAAAAGATGCTTAAATTTATGAAAAGTCATAAATCATAACTAGTGTAAGAATTAATAATATTTCATGAATGTATTTACTTAAAAATTTAAAACTAAATTAAAATTATAAAACCCAGCCTCCTTGTCTTCCAAAACTATGAAATACCAAAATAGTGCCTGATTTTTAGATGACTACCTTAAATAAATTATTTTTCTTTCACAAAAATTGAATTATAAAGGAGGTGCTTTCAACAGTATCAAAATTTAAATATAGCATAAAATCTTGCTTAACTTTGAAACTAATGAGACAGAGCATTTTTCCAGATATTTATTGAATATACTTCTTATGTAAAATTTTTGGGTGAAGCCTTTGCCTAACTTGTTAGCTTTTTTCCTATTTGAATTTCACGGATTCTTTAGATTGTTCAGACATCAATTCTTTGTTATCCGTATACATCGTAAATATCTTATTCTTGTCTGTGGTTCATTTTTGCCTCTGTTTATCATAACTTAATCTGCAACAGAGCATTTACAAAAATTTATAGTTACTGTCATACTTAATGGTAAAAGACTGCACGATTTCCCCTTAAAATGGGCAAAAGGCAAGAATGTCTGCTCTCACCACTCCTATCATATTTGAAGTCCTAGTCAATAAAGAAAAAGAAATAAAGGCATATGGATTGAAAGAGAAGTAAAACTGTCCCTATTCATAGAGAACATGATTACCCGTATAAAAAAATACTATGAAATCTACAAATATATTATGGAATAAATGATTATAGCAATGTTTCAGGATATAAAAATCAATATATAAATAGAAACTATGTATCTATATTCTAGCAATAAAGAATTGAAAATGGAAACTAAAACAATGGTATAATTTTTGATAGCTTTTAAAAAGTTGAAATATTTGGATAATAATTAACAAAATATGTGCAAGATTTATATGCTGAAAATAACTAAATGATGATAAAATGGAGAGGTAGTCCATTTTCATGCATTGGAATTCTCAATATAATTAAGATGTCAATTTTTTCCAAATTGATATATAACAAAATTTAAATCAAATTCCTAGGAGTGTATATTTTATAGACATAGAAAGCTGATTCTAAAATGTATATGGAAAATCAAAGAAACTAGAAGAGCCAAAAGAATTTTTTAAAAGAATAAAGTTGGGCGACACAAATGCCCAGATTTTAAGATTCATTGTAAAGCAATAGTAATCAAGACAGCGTGGCAGTGGTGAGAATACAGACACACAAATCAATGGAACACAATAGAAAGTCCAGAAATAAATCTGTGACTATATTGGTTTTTGATAAATGTAAAAAAGTAATTCAAAGGAGAAAAATTATTTTTTCATAAATAATGCTGGAACTATTGGACACTGATATGCAAAAAATAAATGTTGACCTCACACTTTACACAAAATTAGGTGAAAATGGATGATAGGCTGAAATATAAAATTCAACGTTATCAAATTTGTAGAATAAAAACTAAGAGAAAACCTTCGTGACCTTAAGCTAAGCAAAAAAGTCCTTAGAAATAACATTAAAAGCATGGCCCATAAAAAATTGATAAATTAGACTTCATCAAAATGAAAAACTTTTTCTCTGAAAAAGGCATAAAGACAGCCACAGACTGGGAGAAAATATTTATAATCATGTAACTGATCAAGGGTTTGTATCTATAATATGTAAGGAACGTTCAAAACCCATTAAGAAACCAAACAACCTAATACAAAGTTGGACAAAAGATGTGAACAGACATCACCAAAGAACATATTCAGATGGCAAATAAGCACAAGAAAATGTGCTTTGTGTCATTAGTCATCAGGGAAATGCTTTTAAACCATAATACAATACCTCTATACATCTATATAAATGAATTTTTTAAGAAAGAAAAAGATAATACCAAGTGCTTTCAAGGATATGGAGCAACTGGAACTTTCACACATTGCTGCTTTTAGGAATATAAAATTTTACAGTTAGTTTGGAAAATAGCTTGACAATTTCTTATAAAGTTAAACATACTCTTACCCTATGATCCTACAATCCCATTCCTAAGTATTTACCCTAGAGAAATGAAAATCTATGTTTATTCAGAAAGCATACGCAAAGCTTTTAGCATCATTATTAATAATCACCCCAAACTGGAAGCAACCCAGATGTCTTTTAGTGAGTGAATGGAGAAAAAACTGGGGCTTATCTATATAATGGAATGCTCCTCAGCAATAAATAGGAATGGACTATTGATGTATACAAAAACAGGGATAATCTCAAAGGCACTATGCTGAATGAAGCAAGCAGTCTCAAAAGGTTGCATATTGTATGATTCCACTTATATAACATTGTAGAAAAGAAAAAATTCAGGGGCATAGGAAGTTCAGTGGTTGGGATAGGAAAGTATTAATATTTGACTTTAAAGGAATAGAATAATAAGTGAGATTTTGGAGATGACAGAATTACCCTGTGTCCTTTTTGTTCTTTCTTTCTTTTCTTTTTTTTTTTTTTGAGACAGAGTCTTGCTCTGTTGCCCAGACTAGTGACTAGTGATTATATTAATAATAGCTCACTGCAACCTCAAATTACTAGGCTCAAGTGATATTCCTGGCTCAGCCTCCAGAGTAGCTAGGACTACAGGGGTGCCACTATGCCTGGCTAATTTTTTTATTCTTTTTAGAGTTGGGGTCTCACTATGTTGCCCAGTATGGCCTTGACTCCTGGCCTAAAGCAATTCTCCAGCCTCAGCCTCACAAAGTCCTGGGATTATAGGCATGAGCCACTGTGCCCAGCTTGTGTCCTTATGGTGGTAATAGTTACATGAATATATCCGTGGAGTAAAATTCATAGAACTGCACATCCAAAGGAGTGAATATGATTGTATCAGAATTTAAAAATACATTTTATTTAAAAAATTACTTTTCTGTGAAGCATGTTTAACAAAAAGACATTTTATTCAGCATTTCTATGTCTTTGTAATAGTGAGATGGGATCAGCATTAGAGCAATCCATCCTGTGCCGTGATGATATTTTTATTGCTTTTGTAATAAGAAAACACAGTAGATACTGTTTTGTAAAGAAAAGACAATTACTCTGACAGTACTTCAAACAAAGAACAAAACATGCAGGTATGCAAATGAATTCCCTGTATTCTAAACTTCAGATAGGAATGGACGTTTCCTGTTTTACCAAACTTGCAGGGACTAGCATAGAGCCTGCTGACAGACACACTCTTAATAAATACTCTCTGTAACATCTTTCAATAAATAACTGTGTGATCACAGAACTACTGATAGAGAAGTGGGAAAAGGCAAAATCCTGATATAGAACATATAGCATTTGCTTAGATTACCTGTACCCATATAACAAGCACAAACGAATGAACATTAAATCTCCTGCCTTTTATTTCTCTACTCCGCACTTCATTCTCTTCTCTCAGTCAAAACCCTCCTCATTGCTTAATGTTCAGGTCAGATTTTATCTCTTCCAAAAAGTAACCAAAGGGCACACATGTGCACAAAGGGAAGCAAAAGTCATTGGAAATCACGGAAGAGCGGGGAGGAGGGGATGGGCAAAAACCTACCTAACGAGTGCAGTGAACGCTATTTGGGTGATGAGAACACGTATAGCCCTGTCTCAAGCATTACAAAAGTTATCCTTGTAACAAAAACATTTGTAACCCCCTTAATATTTTGAAATTAAAAAAAAAAGTCTTCTATGCCCTGCCCATTTCACTTTGATTTTTCTCTTATTTGAATGCCGGTAACTCACATTCTGATGTTGGAAGTAACCAGACAGCCCCTTTCACAGCATAGTCTGTAATGTAGACAGGACTTATGCCTCTAAATTTATTG
Organism: Indri indri; assembly: GCA_004363605.1. Lineage (NCBI taxonomy): Eukaryota > Metazoa > Chordata > Mammalia > Primates > Indriidae > Indri > Indri indri. The sequence goes on from RJWJ010012017.1 coordinate 25,158, forward strand.
CAAACCCACAGATGATAAGAAATCTGATTGAATATGTTGTCATGTTTTTTCCGAATCCTTCTCAGGACCTACATTTTACTAATGCACCTGGAAGACATGACTGATGTCACATCAGGGCTGACATTCTACAAAGGTTCTCATGACCTCACGTTCAAGTTGTCAGGAAATGTGGTTTCGCTAAAGCCCAGGGGTTGAGTTTGTAAGAGGACAAAGTTGAGGTAGCGCCACGTTGGTCCAGGACCTCACGGGATGGCATCAAGAATTTCCTAGGCAGCACCTAGACTTCTGAAGTTACATCACTAACACAGCTCAGGTCTCTGGCATGTACTCTTGCACCATGAAAGAATGAACCCTTATTCATCACCCAGACTTTGTTCAGGAACCTCAGTCCGTTCACAGAAAAACTCACCACCCTGACGCTATAGAATGGGGGCCGGGGGAAGGAGAGTTTGCAGGTTGTTTTACTCTAAATGAGAAAATGTTAAACTGCACCCAGTCCCTTGCAAAGAAAAGTAGGTAAGCCATTAATGTAATTAATATATTTCATTTCCTTCAAGGAAAGAGTAAAAGTACAGTTTTTCCCTAAGTTTTGCTTTCTCCTTCAGACAGGGCTCCTAATAAAAAAGGTTTATTATCATCAAATTGATTTAATCAGTGGATTTAAATGGTGCTTGACATTGAACCTAGTGATTATGACTTTGCTGTATTTATGTGTTTAGTACATTTGCACGTGGTGCGCTTATTAAACAGGGCAAATAATTTGCAACAAAGTCTGTCAAGTCTTTGCAAGCTGAAGGAAAAAGCAGAGAGCATTGTTTCCCCCTCTGCCCTTTGAAGCGCCTTGTTCTTTCTAAGGCTTAGAGCATAAAGGTTTGCGTTGGCTTATGAGCTGGAGATGGGCTTGTTAACTTCAAGCAACATTTCCTGTTCTTTTTCATCACAAGAGTACTTTAAGTTTTTAAAATTTTAAGATATTCTGCTTCAGAGGAAGAAAGATGCAAATTTATTTCCTGTTTCTGAATTAGACATAGCTCTGAGCTCACCAAATCTCCCATTAAATAAAGAGAAAGAACACTGGTGAGAGGAACAAGTAGCCAGAACATAAGGTGCTTCTCTGATTTTAATCATATTCATTCTTAAGCCTCACCTTCATATGAAAACATTCCTAGTGACACTAGTTTATACCGAAAGCACACAGTACTAATGCTCAGTACCCTGCCATTTAATACTGCTTTATATTGCTTTACAGTGGCTATTTTTAAATTGTGATTAATGAAAAACTTGTTTCCTTTGAGGACTGGGTATGCTGTTTACCTTTTTTGTGTGTTTCCCACAGCCCCTGTTGCAGTGTAAGTGCTCAGTGTGTGCCCAGGCATGCTTAGATTGGTTGCTTCCTGAAAATGCTTGTCTAGTTCCCAACATTGCCATAAGTACAGATGGTAGTAGATGCTCAAAATATTAATGTTTTTTGCCATTAGAAAAGAAATATGGTGTCACTAGCTTGGCCAGAAGGGCTGTCCTTTTGAACTACACATTTCCACAGTTGTTTAAAATAGAGCATAACTGTCACTTTTGACTCCAGGAAATATTGTACCTCCACTGACCTTATTGGCTTTGCCTAGTTTTAAAGGGAATATAAGCAACTGTGAAAGGTCCAATAATTTCGGCTCTTCTGTAGAATCAATATATCCAACAGCTGCCTTCCTCAGCTGACCAGCATTCACTTCCCCAACGCAATAAGGAGAGCGGAGAGGATATGTGTGAGAGGGCCTTGCTAACAGGTGAGCAGGTACAAGACTAGGTACGGCCTGCCCCCTCCTGCGCCGTCTTGCTTTACCTCCTTTAATCACAAGCCACAATGTGTGTATCGTGAAGGATGTACCCTCACAATAAAAATAAAACAGGGAGTGTCAAAATGAAATGTCAGAGATATCAACTGTCAAACTTAGTACTTAGGGAAATCGGATATTTCATACTTTAATAACCTAATAACTGTGGCTTCTGCGAGTCCATTCTCAGCAGCAGCCTATGTTCAGTGTTGCTCTCTGAAGATGGCATTTTCCTGCCTGGGCTCTGGTCTCATTAGGCTGGCACAGCCCCTGTAAACAGCTTGCAGTCCCCTCTGAGCTCTGAGGTATCTCACCTTTCCTGATGAAAGGTTCCTGACATGTTACTTAACATAGGAGGTGACAAAAGGGATTTAGTCTTATTTGGGAATACTAATGATGGCTGGTGGCCTGCTTTGGACTGTGTTATGGACTGAATGTTTGGGTCCCTCCCAAAATTCAAATATCGAAGCCTTAATCCTCAGTGTAATGGGCTTTTGGAGGTGGGGCCTTTGCTTGGTAATTGGGTTTGGATGAGGTCTGGAGGAAGCCTCCATAATGGGATTGGTTTGGTGTCCTTATAAGGGGATGAAGGGACCAGAACGCGCCCTCTCCTCCATGTGAAGATACAGCGAGAAGGAGGCCATCTACAAACCAGGAAGAGGCTCTCACCAGCAACTGAATCAGCCAGCACCTTGATCTTGGCCTTGCCAGCTTCCAGAACTGAGAAATACATTTCATAATTTAAACTCAGTCTTTGATATTTTTGTTATAGCAGCCCAAACTGACTAAGACAGGCTGTATTACTCTCTGGGACTCCTTTAGGAGTTGATTAAGCTGCTTAAAGCTTGGTTACCTATTAGTGATTTACTATCTATTGAAAAAGTAGCCTCTGATAGCTTCTGCTCATCTCACCTTTCTACCTGGACAATTGTCTCCTACACTGTCATGTCTAGATGTGAGACCAGGCAGCCATCGTGTGACCCTGATGGGAGCCAGGCAAATGACAAAACTGACATGTAGAACATGGCAGCTCAAGGTTATGTCCTAAAAAATAGGAGACCTTGATGTTACCTTGTGCTGCAGTCAGCCAACCCTGGAGCTCACCATTCCTTGGGACTACTTGATAGGCGAGAAGAGCAATGTTTGCAATGTTTATGCTGTTTTAAATTGGTATTTTCTATGACTTCAAGCTGAAAGCACCACTAAAGTAGCTGCTTAAATGAAGGTTGGTTATAGGACATTCTACATTACCTATTGCAAAGGGTTTTCAAGAGAATTTGATGAAATTTGATGATAGATAAACAGATAAAGAAAATGTGAAAATGTGGTTTGTGTGTATGTGTGTGTGTGTGTGTGTGTGTGTGCGTGTGTGTGTGTGTGTGTTACTCAGCTTTTAAAAAAAGAAGAAAATCCTGCCATTTGTGACATGGATAAACATGAAGAATATTGTTCATAGTGAAATAAGCCAGACACAGAAAGACAAATACTTCATGCTCTCACTTTGATACGAAATCAAAAAAGTTAAACTCACAGAAGTGGAGAGTAAAATGGTAGTTGTCAGGGTGTATGGGGAGGGAAAAATGGGGTTATGTTGGTCAAAAGATGCAAAATTTTAGTGATGCAGTTTGAATAAGTTCTGGAGATCTAATGTACAACAGTGTGACTATAGTTAACGAGACTGTATTGTATACTTGAAATTTGCTAAGAGAGTAGATACGAAGAGTTCACACCACAAAAAGTGAAAATGATAACCATGTGAAGTGATGGATATGTTACTTAGCTTGATTTTGATGATTATGTCACAATGTGTGCATATGTCAAAACGTCAAGTCATAGCCCTTAAAGATATGATTGTGCTTGTTAATTATACTACAATAAAACAGAAAAATACATATTCTTATAATAATTATGGATTGGGCACCTATGTGCTAAGGAATGGTACTAGGCAGTGGACATCCAATAGCAAATAAGAAATTTCCCTGCCCTCCCCGAGCTTATAATCCCAGGAAAGAGACAACATTAAACAAATAATTATATAATTTATTTTCAAATTCTGTAAAGGAAAAGTAGAAGGAGCAATGGAAGCATATAAGTAGTAATAATTTAGTGTATTTGTCTAAAAAAGATTTCTCTGATGATATGATATTTAATTTAGAACTTGAAGAAGGAAATGTTGGCTCAGAAAGCATTAGGGTGTTCCAGGTGGAGACAGAATATTAATAGATGCTTGGGGTTTCTACAGATTGAAGGCGTTAGAGTCAGCCTGGCTGAAATAAAGTGAGCAAGGAGAAGTCTGCATCATAGCTGTATGCTAAGGGCCTACTAAATGATTGGCACGTAGGATAGGTTCAGTCAGATTGGCTATTGTTAGCCAATAACAATACAATGTTGTTAATACGTGATAAGCACTGTGGGTTTTGCTATTTTAAGAATTACAGGATGAAACTGATAATTGCTTCTAAGAGGTTTAAATGATAAATGAATATAGCATTTATTACTGATTATTAAGAAAAAGAAGACTGTCTGAGGGGAACATTGTTGTTCTTTGAAGCACATGTCATCCTAAACTAGGCATGTTCAAGGCTACTGTCAAGGTCATGGTTTTCAGCCATCAGGACAATGGGCCAGAGAGAGACCTTTGGACCCACTGCCACGTCCTCCTTGGCCTAGATTCCTGGCCTTGTTCTGCAGACCCAAGAATTCGCATCCTAGGTCTATGGAAGGATGTGTCTGACTGCACATCAGGCAGAACAGCACTGTTGCTTGCAAACTTGCAGTGTCGACTATTTGCGATGGTGATATTAATAATTTCCTGCCTCAAAGCACATCCTGCTTTATAAGAGCTCGTGGGTCCCACATGTGATACAAACCTTGTCCTGGTGGGAAGCAGAGAGCCAGAGGGAACTCATGAACTCAGGGCTGAAAGAGGAGGCTTTAGGATGGGAGAGGGGGAGGGTCATGTTTATTCTGGATATCTTTTACATATTCAGAACATTTTTTTTTTTTGAAGTTTTGTGCCAAAATCTGTCACTCTGTGTTTTTAGGTACTGACAGGTACCAAAAATGTAAAAGTGATAGGATGTTAATTTTTAATAAATCCTCAGGAATAAATGCAATAGCTCATCCGTGAAGGATGACTGTGTTTCTTTCACTTATGAAGAGACCTTGATAATGTATTAATGAGCAGCTTAATGCTTACCCTTCAAGGGTGACATGCTCCATATATATGCAAAAGCCACATCACCCCACACTGAACTTTGGATAATGTCCAAATGTCCTCCCTCTACCTTCATTGTGTGTCTCTCATCTCTGTTTGCTATGTACTTGCTCTGGCACTGCGTGGGCATAAATAATAATGTCTGGAGGTTAAAGAATCTAACCGTGTTCTGTTGATTGATCAATTAATCCATTTCTATTGATTACTAGAATGTTCTATTAATTCCATTATGATGTCTAAAGGCGAATCCATAGCAATTAAACAAAAAGACAGTTGATAGTTTTTGTGGTAATTGAATTTGTAAATTTATTAGCTTTCAGTTGTTTACTTCCAATATAAGTAATTAATATTTCATGTTAACTCTTTTAAATGGGAAAATGCTTATGGGATCATTTTAATTATGGAGGAGATACTGGTTTGAAAGGAAACCTCTAAAAGCCCTGAATTTGTAATTGGGTATTACCTCTCTTATCAAAAATCATGTGTCCTGATTATATTTGTATTTCTTCAAAATCTCATTTCTGGACACAGAAGGCATAAGGATCTGTGCTTAGGTGTCAGCGGGGGAGGAAAGCACTGTGGTGTGAAGAAATCATTAAGTACCAGCTGAAATGATGTCAAGTGTAGCAGTAAACATGAAAGACATGTGGTGGTCTCAAGGCTGTCAGGAGTCACTAAGATCAAGGCACAGAAGGTCAGAGGCGCCCTGGTGGTCAAAGAAGGAGGGAGGGGTATCTGCAATGCCTTTGTCCAATAGAAAGACATTTTATGAGCCACAAATATAATTTTAAATTTTTACCAGCCATATAAAAACAAAAGTACAAGAAATAGGTGAAATTAATTTTAATAATATATGTATTACTTAAATCAGTATATCCGAAATGATTTTTTTCAACGTTTGATCAGTATAAAATTATTAATGAGTTATTTTACATTCTTTTTACCATACTGAGTCTTTGAAATCCAATGTATGTTTTACATTTACAGCACTCTCAGTCCTGACTAGCTACTTTTCAGGTACTCAGTAGTCACATGTGACAAGTAGCCATTGTATTGGATGACATAGGGCTCTAGTATTAAGCTAGAAAAAACTTCTTTCATTAGATGGAAAGAAGCCTTTCTCAGCAACATGTGCAACAGATGAAAACTTTTTTCATGAAGTGATAAGGAAAGGAGCTACATCATTAATTAATATGATGAGTTTGGCTGAGTTGCCTGGTACCTGGTGGCTTCAGCCACCATAATAGCAGGAACTAGAATTTACTCCCTTTTGAGATTCTCTTTTGCATATCCGCTGTCACCTGATCCCCAGCTGTGACTTGTGCTCTGCCTCAGAGTTCTGTTTGCTTTTCTGTGGGTCCTTACCCAGAGCATGGTCATGACCATCCTGGAAGATTCAGCGTCCTCAGCAGAGGAGGGTACAGCAAAGGCTGCCCCGCCCACCCTGCCTCGCCTCACGGGCCTCTTCACCCTTCCTTTTATTCTTAACTCATCCTCAGCCATACCAGCAAATGACTGCCGTATGCATTACACTTCACCAGTAGTGTGAACATGTCTCGAGCAAATTAACACAATGGTGGAAAGTGGAAGACGGATGATACATAGGACTGTTTTCAAAGTCAAAGAGAAAAGAAAAATAGGATTTTTCTACATTTCATTGCATAGGGTTGCCCAATAAAATGTAGAATTCCCAGTCAAATGTGAATTTCAGATAAAGTACAAATAATTTTTAGTGTTGTATAGAATATATTTATACTAAAAAATTTATTATTTATCTGAAATTCAAATTTGACTGGGTGGGCATCCTGTATTTATTTATTTATTTATTCATTCTAAATCTGACGACCTTTCTTCATGGATATCCTCAGTTTCTGGTGTGATTTGTCCTCAAAGTGGGAGCCTTTCATTAAACTTTCCTGTGTTAATATCACATCTTTCAGGAAAGCCCTTTTAGGTTTAGATTGGTCCTCTGCTCAGTCATTCCTTCCACTGTTTTATAGATCCAGCAATTCACTGTAGGACATTTTCCAGAGTCTAGTATCTTCACATAGCATGGGGACATCTTATGACACCTTCTGAGCTTTAAAGTTTGAGGTCCAATCATCTTTGGGTAAGTAGCTGTCCCATGGTGAGTTAAATATATGGCTTCTTCTACCTGCCATCTTCCAGCCTCAAGACCCAGTCTTCTGAGAAAAGTCTTTAAATAATACACGCGTACACATACCCCTCATCCCACCTCACACACACACCAAAAACACCCTAAGCAGTAACTCTGGGGAACTCCACAGTCTAAAGCCACAATAAGGCAGGGAAAAAGTGACTTCCTAAATCGACCTAGTCTGTAAAGATTCCACTCTCCAAATGAAGAAAGAGCTTTCCAATTACTGTGTGAAACAATATAAATTCTACTTTCTCAGCCACCAGCTTTCAAACTGCTCAGTGGTCAACCTGAACCAGGAAAGGAAGTCTGCCTATGGGTCTACCTGGACCAGATCCCCTATGGTTCCCTCCCTGATGTATACATTTATGGGGGATGTGGTGAAAACAAACAACAACAACAACAAAAACCAGCATCTCCTTTCACAGCTGCCACTTCCTTTCTCCCCAGGACCCGCAACTACCCGCCTCACACACACACACACACACACACCCTGAGGGAGAGGAAACAACTGCAGTTTTAAAGTAGCACTTTTTACCCCCTTTTTGTCCTGGTATATAAGAAACTGTTGATGATTTTACTCCCAGAATAGAAGGTCTAAGTCAGGTTATATTGCCTTTGTCTGTGATCCAGGACTAATTCCAGGAAAAACTGAGGAGTAGGGAGAGCACTTTGATTTCCCCATTAAACTCTTTTCATTCCTCTACTTACTTTCCCCCACCTGCCTTCATGTTTGTGGCCTCCCAGAACTCTCTTCTGTCCTATTGTGACTGATCTCTGACACATTATTTGCATATAACCAAGTGTTTCCAGATAAAGCGTTATGCCAGGAGTTCACAAAATCTTATATTACGGACCTTTTTGAAGATCTGATGAAGGTGAGGGATCCTTTCCCTAGAATAAGTGCCTGCAGAGGCAGGGGTGTGTGAGTGGGTATTTATGTGTGTTCTGTGTGTGTGTGTGTGTGTGTGTGTGTGTGTGTGTTGTGCAAGGGATTATTGACTTAGTATAATAATATTAAGAAATAGATGAGAAGAGAAACAGTAAATAAAGCAAGAGAATTATATTTTGCTCATCCCTAGCCTGTGGTCTAAAAGTGTGAGTTTCTCTGTAGAAGACCAGCTGGCTAAATCACGTTGCCGAATTCTGAAACCCTGGTCTCATATGCATGTGCAAGCATGCCTTGTCTCACACATTTTGAGGCAGTTAGAGAAAAATCATTAAAGGGTTGCTGGATCTGTAAATATCATTATATATATATAAAATGTCCAGTCTCTCTCCTCTACCACCAATTTGATTCTGAAGAAAAGCAAAATATAGAAACTCTGTGAAGAGAAAAATAAATTTCTCCCCAAAAAAGCACTTCCACCCATTTTTAGGGGGGTAAAATATAAAGAAAATAGTTGTATTAGTTGTACAAATGTACATAAAACTGAAAAACTCAGGATGGTTTTCTTCAGTATGTGGTAAAACTTTGTTCTTTCTTTTCCAACATTTTTATTATAAAAATTTTCCCACATATACAAAAATTTGTAGAATTTTAGAGTGAATGCCCATAAATTCACCAGCTATATCACTAACATTTTACTGTGCTAATCACATATCTAACCATCTACCAATCCTTGTACTTATTTATCCATCCAGCTTATTTTTAATGTATTTTGAAGGAAATTAATTACAAATATTAGTACACTTCATATCAATTACATCAGCATGCATATCCTTTACTAGAGTTCAATATTTATTTAAAGTTTTATTTTTTTTTCTTTTTAAAAAGATTCTTCTTTTACTGCATAGTCATAATTTCATATGTTGACTTTCTGTCCACCCAAAAATGTGTAGCCCAAGGTGATCTGAATGATTCATGGCTCCCTCGGGGACTTCTCTGGTGATGTAGAGTAATTGGCCAACTATCAAAAATTTGTTCTCCTTCTTTTGGGTAGAGCAGTTGCTGGGAAGAAGCTGCCAGTCAGGGTCTACATTCCCCAGTACCTTTTGCATCCAGATGAGGCTATGCCACTAGATTTTGCCAGTGGAATATAAGTAAAAAAAAAAAAAAGATACGTGTCATTCCAGGCCTAGATGGTGAAGTGAGGAGTCTGGGGTACTCCATACTCTCTTCTCATCATGTATTGACTAGAGCAGTGGTCCCCAACCTTTTTGGCACCAGGGACCAGTTTCATGGAATATAATTTTTCCATGGACAGGGCTGGTGGTGGTGGTGGGAGGTGGACTTCAGGCTGTGATGCGAGTGATGGGGAGCCGAAGCTTTGCTTGCTCACTTACCGCCTACCTCCTACTGTGCGGTCCCTCAATTCCTGAGTTTCGTAGTTTCATGGAAGACAATTTTTCCATCACAGGGCAGGGGGCACTGGAGCTCTGTGGCCTGGTCCCTAACAGGCCACAGATCAGTACCAGTCCACACCTGAGGGTTGGGGACCACAGGACCAGATGATACCAGAGTGTCCTTGAAGCTACTAGGTTGCAGAGCATAAGACATACATAGTTTGGGTCCTTTGTTGTTGTTGTATTTGTTTTTTTATTTATTACTATTTTTTTAGAGATAGGGTCTCACTCTGTTGCTCATGCTGGAGTGCAATGGAATGGTTGTAGTTTGCAGCAACCTCAAACTCACAGGCTCAAGTGATCCTCCAACCTCAGCCTCCTGAGTAGCTGGGACTACAGGTGTGTGCCATCATACCTGGCTAATTTTTCAAACTTATTTTGTAGAGACAGGGGCCTCACTGTATTGTCCAGGCTGCCTTGAGTTCCTGGCCTCAAATGATCCTCTACCTTCACCTCCCAGAGTGCTCAGATTATAGGAGCTAGCCACTGCACCTGGCTAGCTTGGGTTCTTGAGTCATCATTTGAACCCGAGCCACCATTTGAAGCTGAAACTGTGATGAGACTTAAAAATAAACTCTATTTTGCTGGGCCAGAAAGATTTGTGTGGATTGATATGGAATTTAACTACCTTGACCTATGAAAAAACTGATGATGATGTGGGGCCAAACTGAAAGTGGTGTCTAGAATAAGGCCAGGATTCAAGGCTAGTGCATGTGGATGTAGATGGCAGAGCTGAGGTAGGGGTGGGTTCAGGGCTGTGGCCCTGGATAGAATATAACAGAGCAAGATCATCCATTAAAAGTGTGTCTTGTTCTTGTTAACCTTCACATCCCCACAGCTCTCCAACCTCTTTCCTGACTATTCCTTTTGCCTCCTTTCATCCTGATTAGAAAATCTCCTTGTGAACTATGTGACCTCCTGAAATGAGAGAATAAGTTGCTAGTTAGTGACAGTCACAATGGCATTCTATCCACCATGCCATGGCTGACTCCTATTTCTGGATGGCACTATTACAATAATATGTCTATTGGCTTTCCTGCACCCTCCCCCAAACGTTTAACAGTATGATTTTGACCCAGCTTCCTGGGCTTCCACGTAGGATTAGATGTTTTTGAAATGCAGAGCTGCCCCTTCCCCAATACTTCCTTCTCTAATCAGGGTATGCTCTCCTTCTACCATCATTTGCCAATAATCCTGCCAAGTCTCAGTGACACTCATGATTTTATATGGATTTCATTGGGTTAAATGCCTCAAGTTCATTTTGTTTATTACCCATACTTCTTTCATCGTTACAGACACTCTGAAGTTGTCAGATTTACCCTTTGATTCTCTTCTCTGTTATTTCCTTTTATGAATTACTTGGCATCCTCTCCATTGCTTCTTCTTTTTTTTTCCTTCTAATTCATACCTAATAACCTCCAAGGGCAGTGTTTCATAGTGCAAGCTGGGCATTTTCCGCCTCTTTCTCAAGTTTCAGTTGAAGTCTCTCTTTATCCTTTTGGCAAGTCTCCTAGAAAACATATTCTTCTCAGGCCCCATGAGATAAACTCTATTCCTTGCCAGGAGCATTTCATTTTGGTGTCATAAGTCATGCTCTAAAAAAAAACGCATCCTTTTCTTTGACACCATCTCTATAGCCGGCTGTTCATGTCTCATAACCTTTAGTTGATTCTAAAGTCATGACCTTTAACTAGAAAGAGAAATGAAAATCTCACCTCTAGCCTTAAGCAATTTTGTTTTTATCCTAATAACTTGTAGAAACCTCAGACACATTGCCCATTTTAGCAGAATAATTTGATCCCATATTATTTATATAAAGGTACAGATACCTGTTATAATTAGGTCAAAGAAATTATGAGTGTATAAAAAGCATTGTACACAATGAATAATTATAGGGTGTAGGTGCCAGTTAGGTAAAAGCTGAGGGTAGGGTGTGATGTTATGTGGAGTTAGTAAACTTCAATTCCTAGTGGTATCTAGCCCAGTCCACTTATTTGTAAAGTTCCAGCAGTCAGTCTCATTGAAAGATAATTTAAACCTGATCAATAATTGGGCTTCGGAAGTTAATAAATAAGTTTGGTGGCCATGAGAGGATAATAGTCACGAAAGCTAGATTGCAGGTGGATGACATATACAGATAAACCTCCACGAAGGGAAAAGCCACCCAAGCTAAGAAAGTTGTTGGGCATGGTCAGTCAAACTAAGCAACTAGGCCTGAATATAGAAACAGAGAAGCAGGTCATCATAAAACACTAGGTAGAACATAAATTATTACCTCTGTTCTCTTAGAGGCACTTAAGTAGCCAGGGGAGAAAGGGATTCTATGTTAATTCTATAATAACCCTATCATTATGGGGCACAAAGTTTCTGTGTTTGTTTACAAAGGGGAATTTCTTTGCCTATTGGATGGATGTGTCAGCACCTGAGATCAAAGGATAGCAGTGATGGACAAGAACCATAAATAGCAATAGCAAAAACAAAAAACAAAACCCCTATGTCAACGACATCATGTGAACAGATAGTCCCACTGTCATTAAAGTTACAGGCAAAGCAATGCTGGACGATATCTGAGATGAATGAAAAACAGAGTCCCCAAAGCAGAAGGAAAGCAAAGGTTTCCATGTTTTAAAGTGATTTGTTTTAATCAGGTACAGTAAGGTGATGGACACAGAGACAACTGCCTTTGAAAGAAGAGTTTATTACTCACAGTCCCAAGATGAGAAGGCACACCATGCCATGCAAGGCCATATAGAAAAGCACTGGGATTACTCAGGAGGCATAAGGAGTGAGGAGAAAGGATGGGTGTGAGACTTTATTACTATAGTGGTGGGAAATTATTAGGCAGAATGTCTGCTATTGGGCAGGGAGTAAAGCTCAGAAGTTGGGGTTTGTAATTATTATATTAATAGTTGATAAGCAATTTGGTCTGTTAACATGGCCCTGTGATACTGAACACCAAATTATGAATTATAGGATCTCAGGAGTGATTATCATATGCAATAGTGGTGCAAATTAAGTGTCTGACAAACACTACTTTGGTGTCTGTGGAGAGAAACCAGAAAAGGAAGGGGCTGAGAAAATACAGATAAAGTGGCCTTAAGGAAAACAGAGAGCCTCCTACTCTTGGGAAAGAGAGAACATCTTGGTAACATTTGAAAACATGTGAGTTCATAGAGCCTTGATAAGGTCTTCATCTAACAAAGACATTTTACCAATCTGGGACTCCTAAGGAATTAGCACCTACATTCTGAAAGTGGAAACACCATGGCACTAACTCAGTAATATAAACGTTAAGGCGTTTATCTCATGAAGACAAAGATGAAAGAAGGAAGACAGAGTAGTTTTTCTATAACGTGGTGAGCCTTCCAGAATATGTCAAAGGAGGAAGATATTTTTCCCTTCTTCCTAGGATTTGCCATTCTCGTAGGCAGCAATATTATCTAAACATTCATAGACAGTTTAAATCAGTACAACTTGATACAAAATGTGGAATGATATATGCATAAAAATGTCCTGGGACTGGAAAGAATAAACATCATAATAATATCAATTGTCTCTAAGTTAACATAAAATGTTAATATAATCAGTTTTTTATGGAGATAAGTTATTTATAGAGTTAAAATGGAATAATAACTGTCCAAGAGTAGTAACAGAAACTCTGAAATAGAAAAACAATACATGAGTGCTAGTCATATGAAATATTAAAACATATTATAAAAACTCTATAATTAAAATGGCATGATTTTGGTTCATGAACAGATAAAAAGCCAAGGGTACAGAATCAAATGTCTAGAAATAGACAAAATGCATGTGAAATTTTTATATGTAATATATGCAGCATCTCAAATCAATTAAGAAAATGTAGAGTTTTTAATACAAGCTATTGGGACAATTAGATAGCCATTTGAAAAAGAGAGATCTGTTTCTCACATCATATACCCAGATAAATTCCAAATGATGCTGTGATATTAATGTAAAAAATCAAACTGTGCATGTCACAAAAAGAAAATATAAGCAAATACCTTTATAATTTGGGAATAGGAAGATTGGAAAAAGCCTAAATATGATTGGTAGAGCTCCATTCCTTTTGAAGTCTCTGTTCTTTGTTTTTTACAGCTTTTTTTAAATTGCAAAATATTAAGGGGGTACAAATGTTTTTGTTACATGGAACCTTTTATAATGCTTAAGTTGAGGCTTTTGGTGTGCCCATCACCTCAATAGTTTTCCTTGTATCTAATAAGCAGGTTTTTACCCCTCCTCTCTTCCCCCTCCGCCCTTCTTGATTTCCAATGACCTTTACATCTCTTTGTGCCTGTGTGTGCCCATCAATTAGCTCCCAATTATTAGAGGGCGCATGTGGTATTTGTTTTTCCATTCCTGAGATACTTCACTTAGGATAATGGTCTCCAGTTCCATCCAAGTTGCTGCAAAAGACAATATTTCATTCCTTTTTATGGCTGAGGAGTACACCATAGTGTATGTCTGTGTACACACCACATTTTCTTAATCCAGTCATGAATTGATGGGCACTTGGGTTGATTCCACATCTTTGCAATTATAAATTGTGCTGCAATAAACATTCACGTGCAGGTGTCTTTTTGACGTAATGACTTCTTTCCCTTAGGGTAGAAACCCAGGAGTGGGGATTGCTGGGTTGGATGGTAATGTTACATCTCAAGGAACTAGAAAAGAAAGCAAACCAAGCCCAAAGCTAGCAGAAGAAAAGAAATAACAAAGCTCAGAGAAGAACTAAATGAAACAAAAACCAAAAAAACAAAACAAACAAACAAAAAAACACAACACACAGGATCAAGGAAACGAAAAGTTGGTTCTTTGAAAAGATAAACAAAATTGATAGACCTCTAGCTAGATTAACCAGAAATAGAAGACAAAGGACCCAAATAAGCTCAGTCAGAAATGGAAAAGGAGATAATACAACTGATACCGCAGAAATACAAAAATTTCCAGCTTTAGAAGCTGCCCTTGTTCCCTGGCTCACGGCCATTTCACTCTAACTTCTGCTCTCATCTTCACACCTCCCTGGCCCTGACTTTCCTGCCTCTCTCTTATAAGGACCTTTGTAATTAAATAGGTCCACCTAGAAGATCTCTCCATCTCAATATTCTTAATCACATCCGCAAAACCATGTGATTTTGCCACATAAAGTAACATATTCACAGATTCTCAGAATTAGGACATTGATATCTTTAGGAGGCCGCTATTCTGCATACCATAATCTTCCCTCTGGCTCCCAAAGATTCACATCTATCCCACACGTCAATACATTCACCCCATTCCAAGGTTTCCAAAAATCTCAACCCATTAGAACAAAGACTCCAAGTCTATACTTTCATCTGAATCTCATCATCTCAAAGTTTCAAATCTCATTATCTAAATCAGGAAAAGGTTAGACTTTGAGTTTGATTCATCCTGGGGAAAAATTCCTCTGTATCCATTGATCTATAAAACTAGAAAACAAGTTATCTGTTTCCAAAATACAAGGGGGGAGGTGGGAAGCAGGCATAGAATAGCACTTTTAGATGTTCCCTTTCAAAAAGGGAGAGAATGGAAAGAAAAAAGGAGTCATAGGTCCTAAGCAATTTTGAAATAAAACTGGGCAAACTCCATTAGGTTTCAAGGCCTGTGAATAATCCTCTGTGACTTAAGGCTTTCCCCTCTAGGCTCAAAGATCCACCCTTAGAGTTATTCTTTCTTTTATAGGAAAGGCAGCATATATTTTTAGCTGAGTTGTTTTAACAGCCTGTTTTCCTACATGTAGAAATTCCAATGCGGGGATTGACAGCCTTCTTTTATTTTGTCCTCTCTCTGTCCCTTTTGATCCAAGCTACTAATGTTTCTATTCATATAAAATTCTCAAGAACCTTGTAGCTCTTCCCCTGTGGACTCACTCCATTGGATGAGAGGCTCCACCATAGGTATATTCTGGACAATCTTACCTCCATCCTGGCCTCTGCTGAGTCGACTAAGGGGATCTGTGAGTAACAAGCCTAACTACGTACATATTCAACAACATGAGTGAATCTCAAATGCATTTTGGTAAGTGAAAGAAGCCAGACTCATTTATATGATATTCTGAAAAAGGCAGAACTACAGGGATGGAGAACAGATTAGTAGTTACCAACGACTGCAATGGGATAGGGGGAAAGTTTGGTGGAATAATGTAGCCCAAGGCAATATGGGGGAGGCGGGTTATTGATGGAACAGTTCCGTATCTCAATTGTTTTGGTGTTTACACAGCTCTATGCATTTGTCAAAACTCATAGAATTGAAGATCACAGTGAAATTTACTGTATCTAAATTTAAAATAAGCATAAAACAAAAGACAGGAAAAGTCTAAAGAGGGGGATTTAGAATTCACATTAGATGACGTCACTTTTTTGTAAAACTTCCAGAGAGAAAGTGGATACAAGAGGACAATAAGCTATTTGTCTCAGGAAAATATAATTTGTAATTATCCCTTTTCTTTCTCTGCCTGTTTCATGCTTTCCAGGGAGTGCAGATCCTGTAGAGGAAGCTCAGCACCCATGTTGCAAGTTCCCTGTAATGAGCTCAGCTTTAAAGCTGAACTTTCATTTCTGAAGCTTTAATACAGAATTCAACAAAGCTAGAGTTTCACTCTCCATGTGAAGTGTGTAGCATTTGCTGACCTTTTATTCATTAATAATGGAATAATTTGGATACTACACTACAAGTTACTTGAGGATAAGGTCTGCTTCTGCCTCACTTTGATTTTCTCAAACTTCCTACCACAATCCCTTGCTGATAGTTCGGACCTTCAATATATTTACACTGACTAAATGCATCTGTCAACACACATTCTCCCTTGAAAATGCAAATACTCTACAGGCTTGAGAATTTTTTTTCCCTCAATACTGTTTTATATTTCTTATGCTTTCTACAATAAGCATGAATTACTTTTATAATTAGAAAAAAAGCAATAAAAGTTATTTTGCAAATGCAAACCCATCTGGGAGGGTTGTTTCAACCTTATTGCTTTTCGTGAAACGATTGAGTTCAGTTGCACAGAGAGAGTGAATTTTCATTTGGGAAGGGTGAAATAAGTCATTTGAGAATAAGGACTAATTTTAGGTTGGGGCTTACAGCAGCTGGAGGACACCAGAGATTGAAAGGAGGAGGGACAAAGAGCAGAAAAGGAGGGAGAAGAAGGGGTCTGAAATAAACTTTTATTTTAAGATGTTTTTTTCTGGTGCTACTACATTAATAATAATAGGAGGAAATAATTTTTCATTTTTCTCCTTCCTCCAGACTGACTTGATTCTTGGGAGCAGTAATCCAGAAAACCTCGTATTTATTGGAACAGCTAAGACTCGAATTTAGGTCCCCTGATTTCAAGGCTAATGTTCTTGGTATTCTTCTCTTCTATCACCTTCTTTCCTCCTTCCTTTCCTTTCCTCTCCTCTCCTCTCCTCTCCTCTCCTCTCCTCTCCTCTCCTCTCTTCTCCTCTCCCCTCCCCTCCTCTCCTCTCCTTCCTTCTTTCCTTCCTTCTTTCCTTCCTTCCTTCCTTCCTTCCATGAGCATTTATTAAATATTACATTCTTCTGACTTCTTACATTTTCAAGCACCAGATAGAGCTCATTGAGAGATTAAGGAATGTGTCTCTCAAAAGAAGGACCTACTAGGGTGAGATCCACAATAGTGTTCGAGGATACCTGGAGGTAGAAAGGAGAAAGAGCAGGCTGGGAAGTGAACATAGTTAATAATAGTGTAATTCTAAGTTCATGAGTAGGGAAGGGGTTAGTCCCAGGGAAGTCATTTCAGGGAAAAAACAAGGTAAAACACAATGAGGACTTTTTATTAATAATAAATGCCATTCTAACTGGTGTAAGGTGATAGCTCATTGTGGTTTTAATTTGCATTTCCCTGATGATTAGTGACATTGAGCATTTTATCATATGTTTATTGGCCATTTGTCTTTCTTCTTTTGAGAAACTTCTGTTCATGTCTGTTGCCCACTTTTTAATAGGGTTGTTTGGTTTTTTTCTTGATGATTTCCTTGGGTTCTTTGTAAATTCTGGTTATTAGCCCTTTAATAGACGTGTAGCTTGCAAATATTTTCTCCCATTCTGCAGGTTGTCCATTTGCTCTGTTGATTGTCTCCTTAGCTGTGCAGAAGCTTTTTAGTTTAATCAAATCCTATTTATTAATTTTTGTTGCTGCCATGATTGCCATTGGGGTCTTTTTCATAAATTCTTTGCCTAGGCTGATAACTAGAAGAGTTTTTCCTACATTTTCCTCTAGTATCCTTAGGGTTTCATGCCTTAGATCTAAGTTTTTTATCCATGTTGAATT